>MU793442.1:0-47767 GCA_027886325.1 Lentinula aff. detonsa | reverse complement strand
AGTTGGCGCTGTCCAGAGATCTCCAGCTCTGTCAAGTATAAATGGCGTCCTTTTGTGCTATCAGCTCTGGGAGCAAAACCCAGGTTTTGCTGATGTTGGTTCCCTTCTTCTTTCTAGGTGTATAAAATCATAGTTCCCCGTTGCCCGAAAGGACACTAACTTGAACAGGATGCAAGTAAATTTCCACCCCAAATGATGAAAATATATCAAACTTGCATAACTTCACTTCATTCTTTTGACATAATTCTCGAGTGAAAGATAAATAACTTAGTACTATAGTATCGTGACTCCAATGTTGAATACTAGCTGAGATAGATTTGGGTTCGGTTGGGACCGACTCCGCGCGGTACCAAGTAAAGTTTAGACGCAGGTGGCACGAGAACACCTGAGATCACATTCTGATACCTGGCTTCAATACTACCTGTCAAATTTTTCTAGTCCTACTTGGGTGTGGGTTGGAAAACGCAATAAATCTTCGGATGAGCGCTCACCCACTGATGGAAACGACATTAGGCGGCCACGTAAAAATCAACGTCCAATCTCCTCCGATCATCCTGTCAGGTCCAGAGCTTTGTAGTATGCGGATTAATTGAATACTTCCGACAACTGGTTAGTGGCTCAGGATTCAGATTGCTGGCTCTCACGAAAACCCTTCCCAGCATCTGAGAAGACCTCGACTGAGTTCGGCCTTAAGGCTCAGGGTAACCAGTCACATGAAGCGTAAAATATCTATATTAACATAATCCTGTCTTCTTCAGTCTGCTTCCTACCACCACTACCACACAAGTAAGCCACTACCATGTCCAATACCAACAAAGTCCAAATCGTTCGTAAATTCCACGAGCTCCTGAACGACGGCAAGCACGACGAAGCTCATGAGTACTTGGCTCACGATCTGTCTGCGCACACCACTGCGCACATTGACGCAAACGCCGCCCCGATGAGCAAGGCGGACGTTCTTGAATCTCACAAGGGTATTCACGATGAATTGGAAGCCAAGGTTAGTATTTTATGCCTTCTCAGTCACCATCCCTGAATTTCTCCTAGACGGTCATTACCGACGCCAAAGAGGTTGATGGAAAGGTCATCGTTGTGGTACAGTGCTGAGTTTAATGTCAAAGTCCGCGGTCTCATGGTATTTGATCCAGGGCAAATCCCATCTTAAGCACGAAATCTCGTATAGCCTGTTCCTTCAGTCACTCTTTTGCGACAATAATTAATGTGTCTTTTCAGGGAGGTTCCGTTTAAAGCAGTGTACGAATTCAAGGGCAATAAGATTGGCACTGTCAAGTTCGAGACGGATCCTGAACACAAAGTCAAAGCGTTCAGTCTCTAGACGCTCAACCGTCGAAGCCGTCGAAATGAAGTTGCCTAATCAGAATATCAATATTTGAAGGAGAATATGTAGTCTCAGGAAATATGTACTTTTGATGTATTGAACTTGAACGGAATGAAAACTGTGTCTTTGATTGATTCTGCTATCAAGGCACCAAGATTCTGTCGAAGTCGATACAGGATCCAGATTGATTGATCTTTGAGATACACTCTGACGTCAACATCTATACAGTATGGTGCAAGCTTATTATGAACATTGAATGCATTCCAGCTGTCTCGAGACCAAGTCGGACCTTGAACGTTATCTACGCTTGGAGCAACAGGGAGCAGCAGAGTCTTTTATTCCTTGATTCCTGCTCGATACTGAAATTCCATACCTCCTGTCAACACCTTGCACATGTACTATTGAATCTCATTTTCAAGTGTTTCCCCGGCGGCCAAATATTCCCCACCAAATTCATTCATGAGACCCAACCATTGTTTTCTGGAAAGGAAAAGCTCAGGAAAATCGCGCTTTCTGACAGCAGGTATGCACCCTAGAATCAAGAAATACGCCATGGCGTAGGTCTAGCCCGGTTTTTTCCAACTCGTCAAAAAACATGTTCTATTTGTCCCGTCAACCCATGGTTGATCTATTGCAGATATGGATCATTCCGCAGATAGATTACCAGTAATCATTGCATCCGAAATTCGCAGTGGCCTACGATGCTGAATTTGGTATTTTCTTATTTTTATTTTGCGCAATGTAATGCAATGCCTCGTTTAATGTAGCTCGCAGGTGGTCATACGCGCGCATAGCGTCTTGGGAAAGGGTCATAGCTATGAGAAAACAAATCCAGGTATAAAAGTCGCATAGATAACTGCAGTAGACCCAGCATTAGTATCGCCTCTCACAACATGGAAACCACTATTCAGAACAAAACAGGCTCACTCACGATTGTTGGTACCGGTATCGAGAGCATCGGACAGATGACCCTCCAGACATTGTCCTACATCGAAGCCGCCGACAAAGTGTTCTACTGCGTGATAGATCCTGCCACCGAGGCGTTTATCCTGACTAAAAACAAGAACTGCGTCGACCTGTATCAGTACTATGACAATGGAAAATCCAGGATGGATACATACACACAAATGTCCGAGGTAAGAGAAATTTCTCTTGGACGCTGTCTTCTTGCAATCCGTGTAACCGAAACTGAAATGCTGAATAGGTCATGCTTCGGGAGGTCCGCAAGGGCCTCAACACTGTGGGTGTGTTCTACGGACACCCAGGTGTTTTTGTGAACCCCTCGCTTCGAGCTCTCGCTATTGCCAAAAGCGAGGGATACAAGGCAAGGATGCTGCCGGGCGTTTCTGCAGAGGACTGCCTTTATGCAGACTTGTGCATTGATCCTTCCAACCCTGGTTGTCTTACCTACGAAGCTTCCGACTTCCTCATTAGGGAGAGACCGGCAAACATTTACAGTCACTTCATTCTTTTCCAAGTCGGATGCGTCGGTATCGCCGACTTCAACTTCAGTGGTTTTGAGGTGATGTTTTCATTCCCTGCCACAGTGCTGCCAAATAATAATGTTCTATTTCTTGTAGAATTCGAAATTCGGCGTTCTCGTTGATCGTCTCGAGGAAGAGTATGGCGCGGATCACCCTGTCATCCACTACATCGCTGCTATGCTTCCTCACGAAGAGCCTGTCACCGACCAGTTCACTATTGGCGAGCTCCGCAAGCCCGAGGTCTACAAACGCGTCGGCGGCGTCTCCACTTTCTACATCCCGCCGAAGGAGCGCAAAGACATCAACGCGGATATCGTTCGTCAACTCGAGTTCCTTCCGGAAGGGAAGGTACCGGATAAGCGCGCCCAAATTTACCCACCTAACCAATGGGAGCCCGAAGTACCGACTCTCCCTGCTTATGGGCCAAACGAGCATGCCACCATTGCTCAATTAGATTCTCACTCTCCTCCTGAGCAGTATCAGCCTCTCGCTACTTCCAAAGCCATGACGGATGTAATGATCAAGTTAGCGTTGGATCCTAACGCGCTCGCAGAATACAAGGCTGACCACCGAGCCTTCGCCCAGTCAGTGCCAGATTTGACTGCGAATGAGAGGACCGCCTTGGAGATGGGAGATTCGTGGGCATTCCGTTGCGCCATGAAGGACATGCCTACTTCTCTTTTGGAAAACGCCAAGCTGTCTGTCGAGGAAGCTTCCAAGCAAGGCTTCCCATGGATTATCGTAACGGGTATCGTTGGTGTTGTCGGATCCGTTGTCAGCAGCGCCTGATTCAAGTTATGCTGCCTAGTATAAAATTTATTCGAGATCAATATGTATGTGCTTAAATCCAGAGAAAAAGAAATATCTTGTACAAGTAGCTCACGAGTCAATGATAAATTGCCATCTATCATGATAACCATTCTTGAGATCGCGAACCAGATCGTAGACAACTGTTAATGCAAATGATCTTGACCAGGAAGGAAGTTCGTTCATTGCACAAACAGCGGTTACTATACAGTCCTCAAGTTAATGTCAAGATCTTTTTTCCAACCTTAATCAAGCGCGATAAAGGACGTAGAAAGCTCATTCTTGAGCTGGACCCAGTCGATACATACGGGCTAGATTTAAGCTTCAGGATTACCCCGCAGAGGCAGAGACTCGTTCGACAACCAGCTACCATGATAGCGATTGAGGATAAGAGTTCCAGCGTAATCACCTATACCGGCAGAGTTCATCGAATCGAGCCATATTCCGAAAGTCACTGTCAAAGAACAGTACACCCAAACATACCCCAGAATGTGGACGGCAAATGAGCTCTGAGCACCAGCCTTTCGCGCTACCGAGATGATGAAGTCCTCAAAGGTGATTGTTACTGCTTGTAGAAGGAAGAAACAAATTGGTCTCGGGTCAAACGATGTGACATGAATAAGTCCTGAGAGAAAAAACGCGACGTAGAGCTGTGCGTACGAAGACGCTATTGTTCCCGGAAGAAGTCCAAAAACGTGCCGAGAAAGGAATTTTCCGTGCGAGGAGACGATCTAAAACCAAGACATGTCAGCAATGCGAAAGACTTCCGTTCAAAGGCAAACATACCCTTCGCAGTTGCTGATGCCAAACCCTCCTAGAGTATTTTGTTAGAAATCGAGGTCCGAGGAACAAAGTGGATTCATACCCCCACCATCGGCGGACCGTATATGCGTCCGCCAATCTTCCAAAGAAATCAGGCCACGTATCGGGCTCTGACAGTCCGGTACTCACGAGTAGCAAAGTTATCAAGAGTAGATAAACCTGAATAGAGGATTTGAGTCTGAAAAAGAATAGACCAGTCGCCCAGAAGCGCCAGAGAAATGGCTGTTCGTAATATGTGACTGCATCTCTCGAGAAGCCAGGGTCAATCGATGTGAGGATGAACGCGATGTCATTGCCAATAATTGCCATAACCAACGCAATGAGCCGATTTCGAAGGAAGTCGAGCCGAGAAAGATGTGCATGAGGTGGAATAATCGACGTTTGCTCGTGAGTCCACCCTATTCCTCGAGGAGAACACAACAGCTGCAAAGTCCACTTCAAGCGATCCCAAATCCCGGCATTCATGATTGACTCTCGTTGTCCTATTTGCCGAAGTTCACGCTGGATATCTGTGAGGAGAATATAATCCGAGGCAATGAGGGTTTCTATGATGACATTTGAACGAATTGAATCATCAGAGACTTTGCTGAAGTAGCAGTAGCTATTGATTGCTACTACTGGCAGGAAGAACACCCATCGATGTGGTAAAGGTCGAACAACCATCCCTGCCGTAGATATGCATTTCGACAAGGCAGCAAGGATTTGCAAGTGCATGGCTAGATAAAACTAGAAATAAAAAAATAACTCGGGCCTCAAGCAATCATCCAAGACTCACTCTCAAGCGACAGGCAAAAATCCAACCACGAGTGCCCGCTTACAGGGTATGTACTTGACAGGTAACACAATTCGAATTCTTGATTAGGCCGAAAAGCAACATGCAGGCATTGACAGGAAACATCCGGAAATTGGGAATTTTGAGCTCGTGATTGTAGTTAGTTAGCATTTTTCCTGTCTGTTGGCGGAGATAGAAAAAGACAAAGGCTTGTTATATGAATTTATTAGATGTGCGAACCCGTCGAGCGAAATGGCGATTCTCTTTTCTGCTAACGCTTTCCTAACAACGTCTCTGGTCCTCGTTGTGCTGGCCTTTTTCACAAAACGTAAAATCAAGGAAATATATATAGATGTGCTAGCTATAGCCTGCAGCTATGACTTGCTGTCATCCAGCTTCAAAGCCGGCGAAAACACGTTTCATTTCAGTCTCTTTGGAGTACGTGTATTTTGTTCCACCGTTTGTTATCTGAATCTGCACGAAATAGAATCCAGTCGTCGGATTGAGAGGCCAAGAAGCTCGAAAGACATTTTTCAACGAGAGAAGCTTTAGCACCAGTGAAGGATACAAAATGTTCAGTAAAGCAGTTCCTGTATGCGAACTGCCATTTGAACTCCTTGTTGGCTCGACTGTGAAAAAAATAATTCATAGATGCCTGAATTAGCCAAAACGTTGCTTTCTGCTGAGGAAGAGCATGGTGCTCACTTCAGAAAGCAACTCGACATCCTGGTGAACAAGAATCGTTTCGCTGAGAGTGAGTAAATAACAAGGTACATTTTATGATCTTGAGCTCACGTTCGTGACAGTTATTGCAACCATGCTCGGTGATATACAACGAGCCATGGCGACCTGGAATGACGAAGGGACCATGGATCCCTTTGACAAAGTCAACGACGTATGTGCCTTCCGACTTCCGATTCGCGAGATTGTCGACTAAACATTACCCAGATAACCTTTCTAGTCACCGCGCGTATGATCACCAGTAGTGACTTCGTCTCCCATCCCGTGGATTTCTCTCAATTTCAGGAAAATTTCTTCACTCAACTGAATAATACTCCTACGATGATCTTTCTACCGTGGTTTTATCGTGCAGCTCAACGAGAAAAAGAAATCGCTATCACTTCCCTCTTCACAAAATTAACCGCATACTTAGAGACTCGAGAGATATCTGACGCTTCGGCTACTGAGCCCATCGACGTTTTACTCGCCCACGGGATGAATACTCAAGAGATAATCCAGTTTATCATTGGATTTCTATTTGGGAGTGTTTACAATGCGACCAAAGCCGGTATGCTTCAACTCATTTCATGGCTTTTTTGATGATTCTCATTATCTTATATCACTATCACTTTGTTCAGTCTCTTGGATTCTGATTTATATCTCGCTGCATCCGCACTGGATTTCTTCAATCCGTTCCGAGGTAGAAGGTGTCCTCTCTGGGGTCCCCATCGACGCCTCCGAACCGCTTCACAGCAAACTTTCTCAGGTCCCGATAGAGGCTTGGGAGGATTCGATGCCTATACTCGATCTTGTTATATCCGAGACTCTTCGTCTAACCATGAACCAAACCGTTCTTCGGCGGAACGTGGGTGAAGACGTTCAGATACCGGGCGGAAATGGAAGTGTACCAAGCGGCGCGTTTGCGGTCTACAGTCATGCAGATGCCCATTTACAACCTGAAATATATCCCGAACCTTGGTCATTCAAGCCTGAACGTTTCAAGCAAGGGAAGCCGAAGGTCTCAAACGATTTCCTTGGATGGGGCGCTGGTCAGTGATATTCTTGTCTGCGCAATGGGATTGAATTCATGGATACTAGGGAGACATCGGTGCGTCGGAATGAGGATTGCGAAAGTGATAATCAAAGCGATCGTCTGTTTGTTCGTGATGAATTATGATTATGATATAAGGAGGACAAAGCGTAGATTTAGCTCAACGATGTCAATTCCGGTCCCTGATTATAACAAGGTCAATGAGGTGAGTTTCTTTTCTTGATGAATTCTACGAATAATGACCCTCTTGCTCCCTTAGGCACGTCCCAAGGGTGAGGTTATTACTCTTAGGTATAAACGTATCGGGCAAACAATCTAGAGAAACTCAGTAATCATAAGAAGCAGCTTTGTTGAGTTTCAGGGCGTTACAATATTATACATGGCACAGGAAGATCTCTATAACATGTTCTCTTCATCTTCATCTTTGAATCATTCATTCTTCACAACTTCTTTGAGTTCACAATTTGCACAAACTCCGGCTTCAATGAAGCACCTCCTACGAGAAAGCCATCAACGTCAGGAAGGGTGGCTAGAGCATAGGTCGAGGTTTTCATTAGAAGGGTCACGGTAAGAAAATGAGATTCAAGGCAAGCTCACAAAGTTCTTTGCAGTTCGCAGCATTGACGCTACCTCCGTAGATGATCCTGGTTGATTCAGCAACAGCGGACGAGACAGCTTTGGAGAGATACGATCGGATATCTTTGTGAGCCTCCTGTGCCTGCTGAGGAGTGGCCACTTTGCCTGTTCCGATGGCCCATACGGGTTCGTAAGCGACGACAATTTTGCTAGAAAATAATGATATGATTCGTGTGCATCGATGATCCGTGATACGCAAGCACTCACCCCCAATCGCTCTCCTTCAACACATTCACGACCGCTTTTAGTTGTTCCTCACACACTTTTGCGGTCTCCCCGGCTTCGCGTTCTTTGAGGGTTTCGCCGATACAGAGGATGATGCTGAGCCCCTTGTCAAGAGCAGCACGGGTCTTTTGCGCAACCACTTCAGAGGATTCATGGAATAAGGTTCGGCGTTCGGAGTGTCCTTTGTGGTAGCAAGTATGGTGACAAAATATCAATATAGTTTGAAGATAGCATAAATGACGAACACACCAAGGATAACATAGGGAATGTCAGAATCCACAAGTTGTCCTGGACTGAGTATTAAGGCACAGTAAGACCAGGGATTACCATATTCGCGATTCGAAGTAGATAGCAGTAGCATCAGATCGCTAACCTGATTTCTCCAGTGAAAGCCCCGGAATCTTTAAAATAGCAGTTTTGAGCAGCGACTTTGATGTCTTTTCGGATGGACTCTTTGACAGGAATGAGGTATAAAGCTGGCGGTGACACCACGACCTCTGAATATGTAGAAGAGCAATCGGACTTCAGATGGAAGCAGCAGAGATGGTGGACGTACCAGTAGCAGGATCAAGCTCTGCTTCGTTCAACAGCTTGACTAGAGCTACTTTGTCTTTCCGGGTGACCGGATTCATTTTGAAGTTGCCCCCAACAAAGAATTGGCGCGCCATGAAGAGTTCCTTGGGTGAGAGTAAGGACCTAGATGTGTTTGTTTATCGTCAATCGATATCTGATTCCGCATCATGCCGACGAGTTCGTTCCCACGACTGCAGCACTCGTTTTTTTTGTCTTGACTTTGTTCTCGAAAGTATTTCCTATGTGTGTTACTCAGATACGGACTAAAGGCATGGACGATGTTCAACGATGTCATGTATGTTGTCGGAATTGCGGGTGCTATTGAGTATTGAATTTGATTCAATACGCTTTTCGGGAATGGCTCAGGTGAGCAATGGAAGTCTCTTCACAAATACTTATTTTCAAACAGCGGTCAGGCGGGACCGTCATACTAAGGCCGGCATAACTGGTTGATGATCTGGTATTTCGACCACAAACACTGGAACGGCATCGGGCGGTTTAGCTGACAGTGTTGGACTGGCACGGGCAGGGGCAGCAAGGCTTGACGTGACCTAAAAGTAGTCACTGCCGGGCAGAAAGTCAGAAAAATGACCTGACTTTGGCATAAACACAGACAGGCGCCCAATGTTTTCACACTGTTTGCTAACAAACGTTCTCGACCTGTTCTCGATGCACCCTGGTAATCTGGATACGTAGTCAGAAGTTAGGTCAGATTTCATAGCTATCTGATCCTGTCAGCTAGTGCACAAGATACATCCATAATATGTGGTCACTGATTTAAGGATTCGACTTGTTGATTCGCACGGATACACCCCAGGATAAAAACCGTCGGTTTATTTAAAATACGTAGGACATTCACGGTTCGGTTCCGGCTCAGTCATTTCTACTGACACATATATATAAGACGCGTGTGTGTTGTTTTACCTTATTGGAGCCGCATTATTATAATTGCCTCGCTGATTATTGGTTCTTCAGTTCGGATGTGCACTGACGACACCAGTACCGCCCACCGTCTTACTCGTCCAAACATATAAAATAACTTGCTACTCCTTTCAAGCTCATTAGGATGAAGCTATACAACCCGTTACATCCTCCTCCCGCTCCTCCTGCATTTGGTAGAGACACGGTCCTGCCGGAACCAAAGGCATCGTTAGTTACTTGTCAATCACCCATCTCAATCTGCTCTGATATTTCTACACTTCGCAGACTGCTCTCTCGACTTGTATTCCAATGGCTTTCCCCGTTTCTAGCTGTAGGATTCTCGCGGCCTTTGGAGAAGGATGGTTTGTTGATTACGCGATGAGAAATACCGGAGCGCGCGCTTAACTCGAGTTACAGATCTATGGCAACTTCCGTCTACGCGCCTCACCGCGAACGTTACTGACAGGATTGAGACGAATTTCTTTCAACGATGTCCCCCTGATCAAAGGCCTCGTCATTTGCGTCAGAAACTCCGTCAGCCTTGGGAAGCAGATCCAGTGGACACGCTTCATCAGTACAGCGATGACGATAGCATGAATACGGAGAAAGTCGATAAGGGCTCTTCAGATACGAAAACAAACGACGAAAAGAAAACATCTAGTAGAATGTTCAGAAAGTCGGAGAATTCAAAACCTGAATACGATTCGTCATTGTTGCAAGCAATATACCAGACGTTCAAGGCTGAATGGTGGACCTCCGGAATGCTCAAGCTTGTTTCAGGTCATTCCAGTTTATTTCCTTTCCTGTCCTAGGCTCTACTAAACCATTTGTTCTACTGCAGATACACTCAAAACTACAACTCCTCTCGTCAACAAAGTCATCCTTACCTGGCTCACAGATTCCTTCGTATACTACAAAGCTACACCATCAGAAAGAACTGAGCTTGGGTTAACTTCGCCACCTCGTGGTATTGGATATGGTATTGGGCTGGCATTTGCTTTGTTTGTCATGCAAGGTACATACTCTTTCGACTACTAAATCTCTCAAAATGTCACTCAGATATCTTCCAGAGAGTGCAAGTCTGGTGAGAAACCATTTGATCTATTAGTTATATCAATTGTTGACCAGTCCTCTAGATGACCAATCATTACATGCAAAGTAAGTCTCCATATACTTGCTGACGTACTTTATTGACCAGATTTGCTGTGGAACAGTTAGTATGGCCAACGGACTAGCTATCAGAACGGGTGTAAGTCCCCCTATCGTTTCTCGAATCTATCTTTGAAAATTCCACTTTCAGATCATCGGTAATATATTTCGCAAATCTCTGAGACTTTCTGGGCGTGCACGAAACCAGCATAGTGTTGGACAGGTACTCCTTTACATCTTCACTCTTGCCCTAAATCAACCTTAAGCTGACATAGATAACGACCATGATTTCGACTGATGCTACGAGGTTGGACACATTCTCCGCTAACGTCCACAAGTGTGTTTTGCTTGATCTTTTCCTGCACCACGGATAATGCCGACCTGCTTTTTTTTTGTTAGTTTATGGGTATCTCCAATACAGATAGCTATTGGTATTGGGCTTCTCATTGCAAATGTCCGTATATCAACGTCCACATGAAGGACGAAATTTGACATCATATCTTACAGCTGGGATATTCCGCGCTTGTTGGCTTAGGCGTAAATATCCCTCCTTATGTTTGACATACATTCACGTTCAATCCTCTGAATCCAGGTGCTTCTCTTAGGGTTCCCTTTGCAGATACTCTGCCTCCGAATCATGTTCACGAACAGAAGAAAGGGAGTGAAAGTCACAGATAGTAGAGTTCGTCTTACAACGGAGGTATGTCTAGCTGATCCTTTTCTTCGAACACGCTCTAATCAAGGGTCACTACTTTGTATAGGTTCTGCAAGGCATTCGCCTCATAAAATCATATGCCTGGGAAGGATTCTATGTTTCCCAAATCTACAACTTCAGAAAGCAGGAAGTGGCAAGGATTCGTACGGCCTCGTGAGTAGAACGACGTTATGGTACGCTCTTAACGCTGATTCATATTATAGAATAGCGCGCGCAGCTCTTATCGCTCTAGTAACTTTTATTCCAGTCCTTGCTTCGGTTCTTTCATTCGTGAGCCTTACTCGTAGTTGACTAGAACCATCTTCCGATTCAAGTTTCAGATTACTTATGCGTTGAGCGGCCATGACCTTAATGTCGCCATCATCTTCAGCTCTTTGCAGTTCTTCAATGTCAGTTGGATATTTTGTCACTGTGTCCCTAGCCTCAATTCACTCCTTCTGTAGATCATCCGGGCTCCCCTCCTATTCTTTCCCATCGTACTCTCGGCATTGTCCGACTTCCTCGTCGCCATGGGTAGAATTGGGAAGTTTCTCAAAGCTGAGGAGCTTGCGGAAGCCTACACCATTGATCTTGAACGTAAAAACGCTGTTGAAGTAGATGGGGATTTCAGCTGGGAAACCGCGGGTAAAATAGCAGAGCCAAAATTTGAGAAGGGAGGGAAGAGCGGTCCTGCAATAAAAAATCAAGCCAGTGCTGACGGTGATAAGTCCAAGGAAAATGGTAAAGCACAAAAAGGCTTGAAAAGCAACGGAGACCAAGGTTTACCCCTGACAGCCCAAGATGTTGGCAAAGCTACGGAAAGCGAAATGGCTGCTACTCCGAAAGAAGAAGAGGAACCATTCGCACTCAGAAATTTGAAGTTCGATGTTCCGAAAGGTTCCTTCGTCGCCATAGTGGGAACTGTGGGCTCGGGTAAGGTGAGAGTCAACTTTTGATTCCTGGATTCGTCATTGCTGTCGTCTAACCTCTCCTTTGTTTGTACAGAGTTCAATTCTGAATGCCTTGATTGGTGAAATGCGGCGAACGCGAGGAGATGTGGTGTTTGGTGGATCTGTGTCTTACGTTCCTCAAACTCCGTGGATTAGAAATGCCACTCTGAAAGAGAACGTACTCTTTGGGATGGAGGAAAATGAGAAAAAGTCAGCATTGTTCATGGCTCTTGCATTCATAGAAATGACTGTCAAATTTCAGGTTCAAGGAGGTTATGCGCGCATGCAATTTGGAACATGATTTAGAACTACTACCGCACGGCGAATATACTGAAATCGGAGAGAAGGGCATCAATCTTAGCGGTACGTGCATCAGTTAAAACCCTTCAGTCTACTACTTTACTCATGAGCTTACAGGGGGACAGAAGGTAACACTACGCCTCAAGTTGTTATCGCTCAGACTGAACTAGACTTTCTTATTTCACAGGCCCGAGTATCATTAGCGAGGGCGGCTTATTCTGATTCAGATATCGTCCTTTTGGATGACCCATTGTCTGCTGTCGACTCATACGTTGGCAAATCCATTTTGACAGACTGCTTCCTGAATGGTCCACTGGCAGACAAAACACGAATTTTGGTGACGCATGCTTTGCATGTTCTCGACAAAACGGATTACATCTTCGTGGTCGACCAGGGCGAGATCAAAGAGCGCGGGACTTTTCAGGTATGTGATCCATGCCTGTTTACTGCCAGACGTCTGATAGAGCCCACAGACACTTATGTCCTCAAATGGCTTGTTCACGCGAATCATGGATGAATATGGAAGCCTAGATCACGAGGAGGAGAGTACTTTCGAAAAGGAAGAGACAGACGACGAAGTGGTAAATCCTTCATCCGTCGACAAAGCAGCAAACGCTGCTCTCATGCAAACAGAAGAACGTAACGTCGGAGCTGTTGGCTACCAAACGTATGCGAAATACCTCAAATTTGCGGGAGGAATTTGGTGGGCGCCTTTCATCCTCCTCCTATTGACTTTGACGCAAGGCGCGCAAGGTACGTCAATTAGCGCTTCCTTCTACAATATCTCAATGCTATGGTTTTAGTCGGGAATAATTTGTTTTTGGGTTTCTGGACTGCGGAGAGTATTCCTGGATTCGGACAATCTCAATATATGGGAGTTTATGCGGCACTCGGTACGCCATATTTGTTCCTCTCTGAGATTGAGTTGATTGTTTTGCAGGTTTTGCTCAAGCGTTGTTCACATTTCTGCTGTCCTTCTCGTTCGCGTGAGTTTCGGTCATTTTCTGGCAAACGATAGAATTCATGTTAAGATACTCTTTTCCTGTAGTATCGCCGGCCTAGTCGCCAGTCTCAACCTCTTCCAGACAGCTCTCCGACATGTATTAAGATCTCCGATATCGTTCTTCGACACTACACCTATGGGTGAGTCAGCAACAAGTGCAGTATTTTCTTCTTCTTAAACCCTTTCCAAAGGTCGGATTCTGTCTCGCCTGTCAAAAGATCAAGATACCCTGGACACAACTCTCACGACGACTTTAATGCAGTTTCTGAATACTTTCAGTTCAGTCCTAGGCACTGTTGCTCTCGTTTTTTACACTTTCCCTCTTCTGGGAATTATTTTCGCACCCATGACGATATTCTACTATTTTATCTCCATCTACTATCGAAGGTCGTCGGTGGAAACGAAACGTTTGGATTCTTTGATGCGTTCAGCACTATATAGTTCTTACTCAGGTGAGCAGAATTTTTCTCTTATTCTGTGTGTGACTCAATAGAGACACTTCACTGTAGAAACTCTCACTGGTTTGTCCACTATTCGCGCATATCGTGAGCAGGTAAGCGCCGTTTCTGACTGCTTGATTACATGGATTAAACGGATGTTGCAGGCGCGTTCGATTGTAGATGCACAAAATGGCCTCGATTTGGAGAATCGGGCATATTACATGACCATATCCATCCAGCGTTGGCTGTCCATACGATTGGACTTGCTCGGGAATATTTTGATTCTGGGTATCGCTCTGTTTGCCGCTGGATTTAGAGCAACGGTAAACCCATCGAAAATCGGTGTTGTTCTTTCGTACACACTGAGCAGTAAGTCCCAAAATCTGCTTCCAAAAGCGAAGTTCTAATCATGGCCTTACTGCAGTAACACAAATATTCTGTATGCTTTTCTCTCATTAAACTCTTTTTCACACTCAGTTTTTTTCCCTTCACAGCAGAGATGGTCAGCCAATACGCTCAGAGCGAGCAGGTATTATTCTTCCGCAGTTCTGCTTTTGAATCACGACCTCACAACTCCAAAACAGAACATGAATGCTGTGGAACGTATCTTGGTATATGCAGAATTACCGAGCGAGGGAGACGCAGTTACACCTCGCGATCCGCCTCCGACATGGCCTGCAAGTGGTCGTATCGAATTTCGTAACGTCCAGCTGGCTTACCGGAAAGGACTTCCTTTGGTCCTGAATGGCGTCTCATTCAACGTTCACCCAGGAGAAAAGGCGCGTATACGAAATACCTGCCTCTACGATGGTAATATTGATTATACAAGCAGGTTGGGATAGTTGGAAGGACCGGTGCTGGTACGACGATGGTGCTCCAAAATTATACGAACTGACATCAGACAACCCACAGGTAAAAGCTCACTTATCCAGGCGCTGCTCCGGTCCGTCACTTGTCTCATCTTAAAACCTTGTACCGCTGACCATTATGCATTAGCATGGTCGAACTTGAGGGAGGGAAAATTGATATCGATGGGTTTAATACCCGAGACATTGGTTTGGATGTTTTGAGAGGGAAGCTAGCCTTAGTCCCTCAAGATAGTGTTCTTTTCCTTGGAACGCTGCGCGAGAATCTGTACGGATATATTTCATATCGCTACTATGATCCTCACGTTTTTGATGTTTCGATAGGGATCCGATGAGCACCCGCACCGATGCTGAGCTGATCTCCGCATTGCAACGAGCTTGGTTGCTGCCGCGCGATGGGACGAAAGATCCCGTGGCCGAAGCGAAGTTCAGTTTGGACGCCACAGTTGGTGATGAAGGTAAGTTGCTATAGCAAGCTTTCGTAGAATATGTTTCTTAGTGTTCCGAAAGGCTCCAATTTCAGTGCAGGAGAAAAGCAACTTGTAGCCTTGTGTAGGGCTCTAGTCAAGAATAGTCGGATTATCATACTCGTCCGTCAGAGATTTCGGCACATACATCTTGTAATACTGATCCATTTGATTTTCTCCAGGATGAAGCCACGAGCAACGTGGACGTAGAGACAGATGCCAAATTACAGAGGACAATCCAGACAGAATTCTCAACTTCTACCCTTCTCTGTATAGCTCATCGCTTGAACACTATAGGTGAGAAATAGTATTATCACTGCATGCCGCTGCTTGACCATTCCATGTAACATACAGCATACTACGATCGTATCATCGTGATGGATGCTGGACAAGTTGCCGAATTCGATACGGTTCTGAATTTGTTCGACCGTGAAGACTCAATTTTCCGATCTCTCTGTAATGAAGCCAACCTGCAACGTTCTGATATTCTACGCATACGAGCTAGTTATGGAGATGCAACCCCAGTAGAATTGGCCTCAACACTGAAGGCCGAGGAGCTAAATTATGAATCTTATAATTAGAGCAATAGAGCAATATACACGGCATTTAAATATTTTGCACGAAATCGAAATTGAGGGGAATTTACTTGGAAAAGAGAATCTAGAAGGTTAGGATTGAGTTCACCAGCCAGCAATGGTTCTTAAAGTGGTGTATGGAAGCTTTTGCTGGTATAATGAATTTTCATTCATGTCCCGCAACTGGCATTCGCGAATGTAATGTGCAGCGATCGTTCTATTATCCAATGATACGCTGTTAACTCGAAGGTTCCATGGTCTAAAGGTGTAGTGTGTAGATATATACCGTTAAATCAAAGAATAAAAGAGGTGTAATTGCTACAGAAGGATCCGTGCCAACCATTCAAAGACTCTGCAAACCAAAGCGAATGAAGAAGGAAAAAAAAACACAAGGGAAACACAGACGACGTAGAGCTGTCAGAAGATAAATGAGGGCTAGGGCTCTCTATAAAAACTTAGGTAAAAGCGCAAGTTAGGAAGAGAACGACGATTAAGATGGAAACAAATATTAGACAACTCGCATATCAGGTACGAGTTGTAATGAACAAGGTATATATACAAGTGTTTGCAGAAGCAAGAAAATGGAGGCGAGGTATCGAAAGTCCAGACAATGGTACAGACGAAAGGAAGTAAAATCGATCAGCAGAAACGATTATGAGGCGATAAGATAGGTATCCGAAACTGAAGGCTAGAAAGGAAAAAAAGGATCCCTGTCGTAGCTGACAATTAATAACGGCTTGGTGACGGGGATCGTGCGAGACGGGACTTCGGGGTCACGGACCCTGTACGAGAGTGCCGAAAAGGTTTGACCGATGAAATATCATCGTCCGGATACCTAGGAGGAATCCAGCGCTCATGCATTTCTTGCTTCTCCTCTGAGATAGAGCGGGTCATTTTGGGTGGTGAGGACAGAGAAAGGCGACGAGGCCTTGTCGGTACTGGTGGCGCAGGTGTTTGAGATCGTATCTGTTGGGGCGACGGCGTTGGCAGACGCATTGGGCCGGGTGTTTGGGATCGTATAGATGGCGTGTAGGATCGTACAGAATAAGCAGGCGTGGAGGGTCGTGAAGCGTGCATTGACGTGGATCTTGCGTGAAGTGAGTTAAATCGTGAAAGTAAAGGCGCGGGCTGGGGCGCAGGCGCCGGTGTTGATGGAGGGGGCGGAGGTGACATCGCTCGTGGCCGAGTTTCCGGAAGAGGGGTTGGGATCGTGCCCAGCGTGCTAGCTAAAGCTTTGACACGACTAACCTCAGTCCTCAACGAAGTGCATTCCTGAACCTTTTGACTGTATTCTCGGCGCTGAATAAAAATTACGTTAGCAACTGTACCATACCACAAAACATGACGGCATCGACTCACTTGACTGAAGAACACGAGGCGAAGAAGAAAAAGTCAATGTAGCGCTCATGAAACGGAAGAAGATTACATACCGATGAATTTCCGCCTCGAGATTTTTGTTCGACTTTTCTAATTCCTCTAGCTTGACTTTGAGGTTTTGCTCGATATTTTTGGCGGATTTGCTAGCCTCAGCGTGGGCGACATGGTTCATCAAGATAGCCCGCAACAAAGCGGCGCTGAGATAGAGTGAACTTGTCTAAGGAAAGCGATCAGTACGGCGATGGGAAAAAAAGAAGCAGAAACTTTACCTGATCGTCCAGCTTGGAGGTGGACTTCAGCCATTGCTCAAGTTCATGGTGAAGAGAATTGACCTCTTCAACTGAGCATTTTTTAGCTGCGACCTTGGCGACTTTGTCCTCCAAACGCCGAGCTTCATCTCGCGTACGCGAGGTACCACCTTCGGGAAATAATAACTTCTCCTCCCTCCTGGACCATAGATTAGTGGTAGAGTCGTTCGAAGACATATCAAGAGTTTTAGGAAGGCGTCGTGGAGTATTCCATCCACTAGATGAAAAGTCCGTATGAATTAAACGAACAGTGTCGATTGTAAATTGTTCTCGACAAAAAGGACAGACAGGTGAAAGTCGTTGGGAGGTCTTTTCCACTATACTATGACAACAGCTTGCACACAATACATGGCCTTTGAAGGGGGTCGTCAGCGATTTTTTTTTCTTGAGATCCCGGTAAAAATTCGAAAAAATGACTCACCACAAGGTATTGTGTGAGGAAGGCACTGGGAGGAAAATTCCTCAGCACATACGTCGCAATACGAGCCTGGAAGAAGCGTTAGCATAGTAATAGCATAGAAAAGCCTCAGAGGAGGTGAAGGTAATGAAGAAAAAGGTTGGCGATTTGCCCTTGACCCTACTACAGATGATGATTAAATAGAAAGAGACGAATGCCGGATCTGGCGCACTGCCGAAATGTAAAGTGTTGATTACTAATTGGTGAAAGGGTGGTTTCTTTTTCCTCCTTCACCTTCACCTCCGCTTTCATTTCAGCTCGGCTCTGAATCTCGATGATCCAAGCCTCATTTCTTACAGCCATTGACCAAGAACTCAGCTTCAGACCAGCGACTTGTTTAAGTTCTACTGGATTCGGACCAAAAATTCATCTGGGCTTAGGGTTATCTTCAATCATGAAACGGCAGAGCATCAATCGTAGTCATTTCACTCGCTCGGGGTACCTGTCCTTCCCGAAAACAAAGAGAGAGTCATGCCTTTCAAAGCTATAAAGGACCTAAGTGATGCTCAGCTTACAAATCAAGGCTGCTATTCGTTTTTTCGTGTTATCTCAGGCTCAGGCTTTGACACCGAAAGGAAGAGATCCCTTTCATTCATCGCCAGTGTACAGCAGGACTATGGCGTACATTCGAGTATGCTCTTTACCCTTTCTCCAATTTATATGGTATCAACTTCAGCTACGCTGACTCTACTCCAACGATACCTAGCTATACCGGACGGAACATGTTCGAGAAAATGGACTGACCTTGAATAACGCCTCTGAACTCCACAGGGCTCCAGGGTTAGATTGGTGCTTCCGCAAGGAACGTGTTCAAGCACAAGAGTCATCAAGACCTATTGAAACTGCCAACTCTTTGAACGCTTGCGAAAAGGTCTGCGACTGCAAGTATCATTCCGACGCGATGCACGTCGTGGCTCTATGCTCTTCGTGACCTTCAAATCTCCACGGAACTGATAAGATACGAAGGCGATCGAGATTGTAAATTGACCTTGAAGGCCACGTTTCGTACTTCCTGGATTCAATTCTGTGAATCGCACAACTTTGTTAGACCCTTCACAAAACCTTTATGAACACTATACCATGATCATTGACCTTCGGTTTCGATCAGCAAGGGAATCTTCGAGACCACTGTCCTTGATCAATAAGTTCTATGATTGATCTTCGAAAGTTCAGTATTCACTGAATCAAGGAACACGCACGATGCATGCATAATATCCTACGCTCACGATTAGTTTGTGTGCTCCGTCTAGTTTGACGTTCGATTGATGGAGCTCAGAAAATCAGTGCCCTAAGGCCATATAGGCTCTCCACATTTCCAGAGGAGTGGCTTTCACATTTGTTGCAACGGAGGAGATACCTGGTTCAAGCCGACACTCGTACATGCAGATGGTATTCAATGGTAGAAATTCATGTAAAGCTGCAATCATCGTGGACATCACGGTGAGAATTACAGGAATATTTTCGAAATGAAACGCATGAGGCGAACATAATCGTCATGATGATACCGATAGTGGCGCAATGGTGAAAAACGGAAAAATCGACTATCATAAAAACCCAGATGCCACTCGAACGTGCCACTACGCGGATACTCTTACTTCCATGACAGGAAAGATAGGACGGAATTCCGATGGATATCCCACTTTGCTGGGCTGTGAAACGAATACACTATCAACTATCATGATATTGAGCTGGCTCGGAACTATATCGATTTCACTGCGTAATTGGACCGTTCGTGAAATGTTCTAGTCTTCACAGATATCAAGGAGGGTCGAGACGTCGAAGGGCTTGCTGGTATTTCCAAGAAAAAACGTCCTCTACATGTCAGTGGTATCCAGCAGTGGCATATTGTGACGAGAATCGACTAGCGGAGTTAGTTGAGCGCTTGTTGACCAATGGTCCTTGATTTACAGATTGTCTCGCTGGGATTCCAGCTCCTACATGTAGCTCTGAGGTCATATAGCTTGGTACCAGTCACGGTAGCACTTACTTGCCAGAGAGACTGACTGCACGGTATACATGTACTCGTACCAACCCAGCATAATCTTCCTGCCAGGATAATGCAAAGCGACATTCGTCTCAATTACAAGCTACGGTGTATATTTGTATTGTGGACTCTCATGCTAGACAGGATCACCGTTGAAGCTCATGACATTGTTGTTTTGTTAAGTACCGATGGAACTTTGAACAAAACAGATTTCAACTTGAGAAAAGTGTTTGGTGCTCCGAGACAGCAGGTACGCTTAGATACTTATCTTCAACGCTAAAATGAATACTCAGCTTATGCACGCTCAACTCAAGCCGTCAAGCAATTTCTACGAAAATTTGACTTTGTTCTTGCATACACTGAGCAAGAGCCACTGACGCGTCGCGACGCGATCGTGGGGAATATGAGTATCCGTGGAAACTGATCGAGTATCCATCCGACCGAGATTTTACTCACACCAACTGCGCTTTGCATCATACATACTCCAAATGAGGAGGCAAAGTCTCGTGCACACGGTAAACTGAGCTTAGTCCCAAATCACCATGTCAAGCGAAAAAACACGTTCGGCGTTTGGTGGTGTACTTACCAAGGCGGATGGTTTACCCATAGCCAATCCTGTCAAAGCAGCCACACCTCAGAACCGTCGTAGACCCCTCTTTTATCGCTTTCTTGCATGTTATGCACTACTGTATAGTCTTTTTGTCGCAATGAAGGCAATACAGGGTTTCGGACCACATTCTCTCTTCAATGAAGACAATCCGAAAGGGCATTTCAAGAAGCCCTTGATGGGTGAAGCAGCGGAGAAATACTTCTTGTGAGCGAATTGGTGTTTCGTCGGACGTTGTTAACTGTGATTTTTTGTCGACAGAGAAGTCCCAAACGAGGAAAGCTGCATTCAGGCCTCTCGTCAATACACTGCCGAACCTCATCCTGCAGGGTCCGACCGTGATTTGCAGACGGCCAAAGACTTCCTCACTCTCCTTCAAAACGAACTTGATATCAAAACTCCCTCGGAGACACCAATATTTCCTGCGGGTTCGCTTAAATCTCGTCATGCAACTTTGATGATTCCCAAGGCCCATGCTCCCTACGCGTGGATTGACACGTATTATCCTGTCATGAACACACCTTTGGAGAGAAATCTCCAGACTTTAGATGCAGATGGCAAGGTTTTGTGGGAAGCAGACCTTGAAGAGCATGCTGAACCAGAGGATCCTGAAGCACATAAGTACAGCGATTCTGTTCCAACATTTCATGGTCTCAGTAAAGGAGCCGACGTTTCTGGGAAAGTACGTTTGCGAACTTTTCTCAACATGACAGATATCAATCAACTATATCTTAGCTGATATATGCGAATTACGGATTGGTCGAGGTACCTGCTACCTCATCTATACAGCTTTTACATATTTCTGAGTTTTTCATTAGGATTACGACGCTCTTGTTGGACAAGGTCTGTCAACTCGGAAAAGCTGGTTATTGTCTGACTTTGCATGCGCTCAGGTGTCAATTTGACTGGCGCTATTGTCCTTACTCGCTATGGAGGCAACTTTCGTGGAATCAAGGTGATACCGAAGACGTCTATTACTCCCAGGTCTATATGGTTGTGTTGATCGTTTTCCAGGTTCAAAAAGCTCAAGAGTTGGGTGCAGCTGGGGTCCTTATTTACAGTGATGTACGCGATGATGGTACTGTCACTATTGAGAACGGTTATAAACCGTAAGTTAAGACTGCTATTTTAACTCGATGTAAGATCAATCTGTCCGAATGCTAGTTATCCTCATGGCCCTGCACGCAATCCCAAGGCTGTTCAGAGGGGAAGTGTACAATTTTTGTCTATGTATCCCGGAGACCCGACCACACCAGGAACGCCAGCCTACGAAAACGCTACTCGCACTGAAGGTCTTAACAAGCCTCAAATACCAAGTCTTCCAATCTCTCAGGAAAATGGCGAAAAGCTTCTCAAACTTGCAAAGGATGGTTGGAATGGTACAGTAAGGTTGAACAATCAAGGTACCTTGATTTCGAATCATACCGCATCCGTTCTAACTGCTATGTGTCATTAGTTGATGAGAAGGTGATGCCTATCTGGAACACTATGGCCATTATTCCTGGATACATCAAGGATGAAGTTGTTATGCTAGGGAACCACCGAGATGGTATGCCATCTGTCATTCACCTAAACCAAGCTGCCACTCAAATTTGATTTTTGTGTAGCCTGGGTTTGTACTCAATTACACCCTCTTATCATTTCTTAGCTTCACAACTATATGCAGGTCATGGGCGCCGCTGATCCCACCAGTGGAACGGCTTCTATCCACGAAACTATTCGGGGCCTCGGTGCACTCTTGAAGAAGGGATGGAAGCCTCTGCGTTCTATTCTGATTGCCAGCTGGGACGCAGAAGAGGTATTCAAAACACGAGTATCGCCTGGATTCTACTAATCATTGTTGTAGTACGGTCTCATCGGGAGTACCGAATGGGGTGAAGACTTTACTGAATTCGTCGACAAGTATGTCGTTGCATACCTCAACCTTGGTCGGTTATTTCCAACCATATCGCATGTTCGAAAATTTACACTACACACATTCAGATGGCGCAGCTAGTGGGTCTCGTTTCCAGGTGGGGGCTTCGCCGTCCCTTGCGCACCTTGTCTATGGTGCTGCTCTAGCTGTTCCTCACCCCACTGAAGAGGGCAAGAATCTTTGGGATGCAACTCATGATACCGGGAAGTACTTTGGGGATATGCAGGATGTTAATATCAGACTGAATGCTGAGGCTGTTGCTGTCCATGAAGCGTCCCTGAATGCTCGCGATAATCTTGGGGTTGGAGTCCTTGGTTCCGGTAGCGATTTCACTATATTTTTGCAGAGAATCGGGGTACGTAAAACATTGGTTCGCACTGTGTTAAGATTGTCAAAGTGACAATTGTATACTTAGGTTGCAAGCATGAATCATGGATTTACCAGTACGATGACCGACGCAGTATATCACTACCATTCGGTGTACGACTCTGAGCGCTGGGAGGAGATGTACGCTGATCCTGGTTTCTACCGTCATGTCAGTTATTTGCTTTCGTTTGTGACCATGTTGTGATTATTTTTCAGGTCGCCGTCGCCAAGCATCTCGGACTAGTCACTCTTCGTCTGACCGGATCTATTGTCCTTCCTCTGAATACCACGCACTATGCGTATGAACTCGAAAGTTACCTGGACAAGTTCGTTTCGTTAACACAGCTTCTTTCTTCATCCACTAATCAGTCATACAGGGTCGAAGACCAAGCAATTGCGCACTCCACCGACGTTAATGTTGACTTATCGCCCCTCCGCAATTCGATACACTCCCTTCAGGCCGCGAGTCAAGCCCTCGACTATGAGAAGTTCGTGAGTGAACGCGAATTGAAGAAGATTCTCAAGAAATGGCACAAAAAGGGTTCGAAACTGAGGAAGCTGCGTAGGAAAGCCAGGAAGGCTTATTGTAAGATGCTGAAAAAGGTCTTTGGAAAAGAGTGTCACCATCACTCTAAAGAGCTTTCTCCTAAAATTCAGCAAGAGGAGGATTCTCAAAGTCAGGAAACTGACGCGGATGCTCATGTGCAAGTTGATCTTCACAGTGAAGATACCAGACGCCTGCATCCTCGCTCCCACCCTCACTCTCAGAGAGGAGAGAACCGAAAGGAGCGCTCCGAGATGATCCACGGTTTTGCCCTTCACTCCGGTTTCGAGGCGCCATTCCAATCACCTTACTCCGATGAGCACACCTGTGGCAAGCCTCTCAATCGACCTCATTTTCCTATGCCGAAGATTTATAAGGCGATCAAGCGGGTCCGTGCCGTCAACCAGAAGCTCATTGCGTTCGAGCGAGGTTTCATCTCCGAAGATGGTCTTCCTTCTCGAGAGTGGTACAAGCATCTCGGCGTTGCTCCAGGACGATGGTTAGGTCAGTCTTATTTTCTGATTCAAAGAGAGTTCGCAATGGGATGCTTAATAATGAATCTGTTGATAGGGTATGGCGCTACCACCTTACCTGCTCTCACCGAGTCCATCACGCTTGATAAGAATTCCACGTTGGCGAAATATGAAGCTGAGCGTCTTAGGAGGCTGGTGGACAAGCTCGTGGAGACGATCCGAGTCTAGATAGCAAGACAATGAAGAGGTAATGGTATCTGAATCCTGTAAAATATTATGTATTTCACGAAAGTGCCGTTGTGGTGCATGTGCCACCGGTTATCTCTTGTCGTAGTAAGTCATCAATTGAATGCAAATTAGATATCTACAAGGTGGAAACTTCATAACTCTGAGAAAGTCTTCCTCCGAGCCGGCAGCAAAACTGGAGGATAGTTAGCTAAGAGCATTGTTAGATCTTCCTGCATGCACAGAGGCAGAAAGAAAGTTGTCAAGGTTTTTTGTACAGTCTGAGGTACATAGAAAGTTAAAGCGAAAATAGAGAAAATCGCAATCAGTACTACTGGTTGCCTCAACCGAGATGACTGGAAAGACAAGGTCCACTACGAGCGGGCTCGAGCTGATTAAGGCTGTGTTCCCTTGAGATCTGTATGGCGTCTCCGGTCAGTGCTACGTTGAATATTTTACGACAGGAGGAACAACCTTGCGAAATACAGTTGTCTTGAGGGAGCAGTTAATCCCTGCAAATCCTTCGGCTGCTTTAGTCGGAAGCCCAAACGACCCGCGCTGTCTGCTGATAAGCTCATAGAATGGGCCAATTGCTTCGCGATAAGCTGGGGATTAGCATCATCGATAGACTTAGGTACAGTGATGTTTCTAAGATTCTCGCAAGTCACTGTACCTAACATGATGGTAAGCGTACGATTCACGGATACAGTGATCAGACGCTTTTTGATTTGGCCCTTAAGATAGACAACAAGCGTTCTTTGAACTATAATTACGCTGTGTACTCAGATTCCTTTGTCAAAAGGTAAGAGTCGCTGGAAAGCCCATACAAGATGATACTTGAGGATCATCCAAACAATGAGTATGTAGATCTCCACTAAGTTGCCATATTATATGTTCGGTATTCATATGTACTGCATTCTCCTCTTTTTCTTTCAACGTTTTCGACATTTCATTGCCTAGCTTTTCAGAAGAATGTAATGTCGAATATGAGGCCTTGAGGGCAGTGAATCAATGCGTACTATAGCAACTGGCGTGAGAGAAAGAAAGTGACCACGCGTTCGTTCAATTTTTGCTTCCACCTTCGTCGTTGGCCGAGTGTTCGACGCGTTTTTGGGCGCGTTCGGGTGAGCTTGGGGGTATTTCGTACGCTTTGAATAAACATTGATGATTTACACCCGAAAGTCTTGCAGGAACTTGCGGATTTGGTAACTCGATGAGCAAATAACTTCCGATTCTTGAACCAATATTTACCTCAGGTGCCTTTCAACGTTCTATCGGTTTCAATCTTCAAATTCTCTGGTTATAGCGAGGCCATAGTGCAAGCTCTTCCTGCATCGCTATCTTCGTTCTCCAACTATAACTCACCTCTTAACCAATGTCGACTGTGGGCAACAATCGTAGCACAGCAGGCTCAACGACTAATCGCCGGTCGATGTCATCTATTCCAATGCCGAACATGCAGGCTTCGCTGTCGTCTAATACAGCTCTGACCAAAAGTACATCCGCACGACGTATCTCGACGACAGCAGGCGCAGGACAGGGAAAGCGGGTCGCTAACGATGTCTCGTCGAACTCCAATTTATTATCCACGTCCAATTCAACGCCCACGGCAAATAAACTCACAGCTAGCAACCTCAGTAGTCTTGGTACCTCTGTCCCAAGGCCACGAGTGACGCCATCGATTGTTTCAAGCCGACGTTCTATAGCTGGTACGCGACCTTTGAAAGTTGCCCAGGAAAGGCCTCAATCGTTGCATGCAAAACCGTCTCAAACCGAGTCACCGACCCCAGTGGCTTTCTCCAATGACATTTCCACCCATTCAACGTCTACCATGACGCCAACAAAGCCTCGACCGCGCGTAACCTCCGCTGTCTCGAGCTTGGTCCCGACCCCGTCTCCGTCACGTACTCGCGTATTGTCAACACCGGGAACGATAGGCTCCGCTGTCAAAGCGGCGAAGGCAACTTCAACAACATCTCCGGGTATTAGTCTCACGTCACCTTCACCTATGCCTACCCCCGTGCGTCCTTCTGTTTCCGCTTCTACGACGTCTCCATCCGCTTCTGCTTCTCAGCGGACGCCACAGCGCTCTATGAGCGCCCGGATGTCGACACAGGGGACGCCTACGTCAGCTCATAACAAAAAGTCACCAGGAAGATCCCAGTCGGACTCTGTCCAGCTGGTTAAAACGTCACCTCAGCATCGCCAGGGTGCTCCTTCGCTATCTTCTGCAGGTTTTTTCTCCCCAGAAAACTCCATACCACTCGTTCCGGTCGGCACCGCCTCTTCTGCTGTACCGTCAGTTTGGACTGCTGGCGAAGATTCATTTGAAGGTGATTTCTCCATGGACTTGGATATGATTACCGAAGAAAACTCTGACACTCTTCTCGGCGGCGACTCTGACCTCGTGCCTCTTCTCAATCAAATCAACACGTTGCACACTCGAAAACTCACATCGTATAAACGGCTTCTGGAACGTGCACAACATAGTAGTGCGGCTCAGTTGCATGCGCTGCAAGCTGAAGTGAGGATGCTTAAGGAGCAGTTGCAGAGCGGAAGTGATAGAGGGAGACGAGTCGGGAATCGAGGATTGCTTATTGGGAACGGAGAAGACGAGCTTGAAGCCTTACTTGACGGAGGCGGGTACCTGTGTAGTAAATGTGGAGGTCCGGGCGGAAGGGGTAAAAGAAAGTATTGGGCTGGATGGAGAGGGTTTGGATCCGATGACGAGGAAGAAGACGTCCAGGAGGGTGATGCTGATGAACTAGTTACGGTGCTTCGTGGTATGGGTCGAGATGCTGCTGGAAAGTACATGTTCGACGAGAAACGGGTACGGAGAGTTGTAAAAAAGATGGGAAGGGAAGCCAGAGGGAGATTGATTGGGATTATTCTCGACGGTGAGTCAATCCGATACTACTACTACTACTACGAAATCAAATTTCTCATCTGTTACATAGCTTCTCATCCAGGTGACGCGTCTCTCCAAGTACTCCTGCTTCAAAAGTATCTCAAATCCACATACGACGTTCTCGGGAACCTCTCCCCACCACTTGCCCTTCGAGTTCTCCTGCACTTCCCCGTGACGGACGTTGTGCAGAGACTGAGTCTTGTATCGAAAAAATGGAACAAGATGATCCATCACTATACGTTCTGGCGGTATCACTGCCACCATATCACCCGCACGGACCCTGTACCCATTCAAGCGCCTTTACCTCCCCCACGAGGACCAGGTGACGCTGGATGGTTCCCGCTCTACAAGAGTTTGCATCACTTGCAGAAGAACCTTGCGGAAGGACTCGCGCAGTCCATCTTGTTCCTTCACGGGCACACCAATCATGTTACGACGCTTACGTTGAGAGGAAGACGGCTGATCAGTGGGAGTTATGATGAGAGTATACGGTTTTGGGAGTTGCCTGAGCGGGGAGTGGGTGTGGGGATGTCGAGGGCTGCTATTGAGAATGATATTATTGGAGGTGGAGGTGGAGGTGGAGTTGGAGGTACGGAAGGAAAGAAGGGTGGAGAGTCCAAGACGGAAGGGGTAAAAGAGGCTTTGAAGGCGGCGGAGTGTAAGAAGGTGTTGAAGGTTGGAAAGGTGGTGAGTTGTGTTGATTGGTTGATTGAGGAAGGTAGGTTTTGCATCCTAGCGATATCCTTTCGCAACTTGAGAGAGTGATTGATCGATTGATTGATTTTTTTAGAGGTATTTGTTGTGGGCTTTCATGATGTCGGAAGGGTCCATCTTTACTCTTCACTCACCTATACTCCACTGCAACAGTTGGCTGGACATCTGAACGGTATCAGAGCTGTAGCGTTGACTTCGAACAATCTAGTTTCTGCTGGTATGTACTCGTGTTTTCTTTTTTTTCTACGATATCGATATTTATTTCTATTTTGGAACCCAGGTGCCGATAAAGCGCTCGTCTGTTGGGACTGGCGCGCAGGAACGAAGATCGTTCGGTTCGGACAACAGACGACGGTGAATATCGGCGTTCAACTCATCGCTGGACCTACAAAGGAAGAAGGCGAGAGGGTGGTTGGTGTGACGATTGATGGGGTTGTGAGGGTGTTTAGTATTCGTGAGTTAGATTCAAACTTCGTTTTTTGCTTTTTTTTTTTTCCTATTTTCTCGTTTCTTTTTTTTGTTTTTTGTTTTTTGGAAAGTCAATTACTGACTCGCATCTTCGATTTCTTCTTTTTCTTCTCTAGAGCGAAGGGAGATGATCTCTCAATTCAAACTTTCCGAACTCGGTGGCACTGATCCTTTCTTGAACGCGAAATTATTCAATGTCGGCGCAGCACCGAATAATATGCTGCAGTGGTTTGCTGCGAAAGGATCTCAGATGACTGTGAGTAACACACCACGTTAAAATAAATAAAAAGAAAACTGATTTTTTTTTTTTTTTTTTTTGGATAATGTGTTTTTCTAGTGTGCCACTAAATCGGTCATTCTTCATCTTCAATGGCAGGAAGAGACTGGGCCTGGGGTAGGCGAAGCCAATGGAAATCATATCAACAATAACAATTATAATCGGAAAGATTCACTGACGGTCAAGTCACCTCTTACACCCTCGTCCGCTGCGTCCGTTGCGTCTGTGAGATCACCGACTCGGTCACCGTCGGTGCTCTCTCTTGTGTCTAGTACGCGTTCTATGAATACTACTAGTACTACTACTACCACCACCACTACCCCAACCCGACCCCGAAATTCAACCACCTCCGCACCTTCGTTCTCGCGCTCGACCTCATCTTCTTCTTCTCTCTCCGGGAGCGCGTCCAGACGACCTTCGTTGCTTGGAAGCATCTCAACCTCCGCGGGTTTGGGAAGCGGACTCAGCGGAAACGGAAGACTTGGGGTTAGTGTTAGTGGGCGACGGACACCGTCGACTCCGGTTACTCCTAATGTTAACTCGAGAACGGTCACACCCACGACGGCGTCGTCCGTTGGGGGTTTTTTATCTGGTGGTGGTGGGGGTGGGTTGGGTGTTAGTACGGCGAGACTGGGTCAACGAGCGGCGATACTTACTGCGCCGCCTAAGCTTGTGGCGTTGGTTGAGACGCCTGATGTGGCTGTTGGAGCGGTGGATCCGAGGAAGAAGAGGGTGGTGACTGCTACGAGGTTTAGTTCGAGGGTTGGGGCTGATCGACGGGTGAGTATTTTTTCTTGAGGGGGGGGGGGGTTCTTCTGTGCATGAAGTGCTAATTCCCAAGTCTTGAAAAGATATTCATGTCCATCCACCAAGACAAACCTGGAAAGACCAGAAAGTCATTGACATCAAGACTGAATGGTGTGGATGCACATGAGGACGAGGACGAAGATAAGGACGATGGAGAAGGTCAAGGTTATTAATTCCGACTTTGATTCCGACTTTGACTCTGACTCTGACTCTAATAATTCTAATTCTAATTCAGATTCGGATTCAAATGATTCGGATTCGGATTCGGATTCGGATCTACACCATATCATTACCGGGACCAAGTTCAGCTCGACGAGCACTGGAGAGAAGAAATACGTACCGTATTCTGGGGTGGACATTGATACGGATTGTGTGCCTGTGAGTGGGGCGTGGGCTGCTCTGGCTGATGTGGGGGGCGTAGGGGGTATGGGGGGTATAGGGGGTGTAGGGGGTGAGGGTGTGTCGTCTGGGTCAAAGGGATTAAACGGGAAGACGGTGAAAGGTCTGATAGGTTCACTTCCGTTGAAGTTTGCTGGACTTGCGATGCCGGAGAAGAATCCGATGTCGATGCAGATGAGTCATGAGGAGGTTGTTGTTGGGTGTGCGGATGGGACTATGTAGTGAGTGTTTTTTTTTTCTGTTGGTTTTTTTTTTGGTTTTTGGTTTTTGGTTTTCTCTTTCGGTTCTCTTTTCTTTTGTTTTCTTTTGTTCTTTTTACTGTGTTTTTATTGACTTGATTTTTTAATTATTTTATTCTTGTAGTGTGATGAACTTTGTGGGGTATGAGTATCAGAAGCCGAAGAAGGAGAAGAAGGAGAAGAAGCAAGGGAAGCAAGGGAAGAAGAAGGGGAAGGAAGGGGAAGAGGATGTCGATGATGATGATGTCGATGAGGGATCAGAAGAAGAAGAAGAGGAAGAAGAGGAGGAGGAAGGGGAGGAAGGGGAGGAGAGGGGATGAAAAACAAGTATCGTTGTGTGTAGGGAGGGTTTCAAAATTCATACTAGGTATTATATGTTATTGAGAAATGCCAGTGATCCATGAAAATATCGCAGGTTGGTCGAGTATGGGGGTTTTACATGATTGTTTGGTTTTTCTTCAAGTTCTTCTTTTCCTTGTTCTGTGCATGTGTTTCTTTGGTTCCTTTGGTTTTATTTCGTTTATTTCGTTTATTTCGTGTATTTCGTTTCCCTTTCCCTTTCCTTTTCGTTTATTCCTCTTCTTCTTCTCGAGAGTATACCAAGTACGACCATGCGACATGCGAAATACGTGAAGCGTGAAGCGTGAAATAGGAAATAGGAAATACGAGATGGGTTTGGTCCAACTTCCGAGTAAGTAAGTAACACTAGAAAACTAAGAAAATGATGGAATGATGAAATGATGTTTGATATGTGATATGTGATTTGTGATTTGTAATTTGTATTACTTACATACACCATCGCGACGGGCGCTTACTTTTACTTCTATACTTCTATACTTACTTCTATAGAGGACGCGACCCTGTGCTGGGGTTTTTTTTACTCGTTCTCGTTTTTTTACTCATTCTCGTTTTTTTACTCGTTCTCGTTCTCGTTTTTTTGGAGTTCTTCGTTTTCGGAAAGGTTACAACGAACGACGAAGGAACAAGGCAGGAAGGAAGAAGAACGACGGACGACGAAGGAAGGAACAAGGAAGGAAGAACGAAGAACAGAGAAGAAGAAAGGAACGAACGAACGAAAGCAAGAAGAACGAGGAAGTTCTTAGGAGAATCGGTTATTGGTCACACAAGACAAGGGGTTGGACTACGGACTACGAACGACGAACGAAGAACGAAGAGAGGTGGGATACCGCTAATGCTCGTGCTAGTGCTATTCTGATATATCCAAGAACCAAGCGAGGACCAAGCAAGCAAGCGAGAACGGAAAAAGAACGAAGAACGAATAACGAAAAACGACGAACGAATATGTTCAAAACCCTCCTCACCCCTCTCCGAGCAAAGTTCAACGAGCTCGCGCCTCGGTCACCTACCTCTTCGGCCTCGGCCTCGGGTTTGGGTTTGGGTTTGGGTTTGGGTTTAAGCTCGGGTTCGGGTTTGCTCACCTCCGCAGACGAAGAAGAAGAAGAAGAAGAAGAAGACCTAACCCCAGAAGACTTTGCACGAGATGTGTTAATAGAGCTTATGAGAAACTCTATTGAGAGATTAAAGGAGACGGATGGGGTGGATGATACGAATGAGGTACGTCGAAGGGTCCTTACCCCACTCCCCACTCCCCACTCCCCACTCCCCACTCCCCACTCCCCACTCCCCACTCCCCACTCCCCACTCCCCACTCCCCACTCCCCACTCCCCCTTCCATCTCCATCTCCATTTCCTTTTCATTTCCTTTTCTAACCCCCCCTCCTCCCCTCCTCCCCTTCTCCACTCCTCCTCCTTTGCCCCCCCAGCTCCTATCAGAAATCCAACGAATAATGAGCCTGGAAGCACGAACGAAGGATGTGTTTCGGGAGTTGGATGGGTTTTTGATTTTGGTTGGGTTGCTTTCGACGGTTTTGGATGTTTGTGAGAGGGAGAGGAGGAGGAAGAGGGAGGGTACGGGTACGGGTACGGGTACGGGTACGAGGAGGAGGGAGAGGGAGAGGGAGAGGGAGAGTACGGGTACGGGTGATCGTTTTTCTATCCCACTCATAATCGAACCTCCCTCCTCTTCCTCCTCACCCTTACCCTCCTCCTCTCCCAAATCCTCCTCTTCCGAAACCTCGCCTTACCCCCCACCCCTCCTCACAACCTCCCTCATATTCCAAATAACCTCCCTCGCACTAACCCACCACGCCCCAAACATGCACTATTTCCATACCCATGTTGGGTACGACGCGCTCCGGAGTGCGTTGGAGGAGTTGGTGAGGGATGAGGAGATGAGGGTGGGGACGTTGGTTCTTTTGTTTTCGTTCGCTGTTGGGGGTTGGGAGGGGGAAGGGGAGGGGGAGGGGGGATTGGGCGGATTAGGATTAGGATTAGGATTAGGATTAGGATTAGGATTAGGGTGGGGGGAGGGAAGGGAGGATATGGAGGTGTTTTGGAGGAGGGTGTTTGGTATGGGTAAGGACGAGGACGAGGACGAGGAAGGAGAAGGGGACTTGGAAGACATTGATAAGATATTCGACAAAGTTGAATCAAGGATAAGAAGAATGACGATTAAAAGACCAGAAGCGGTTTATATCCTTTGGTCGTTTCTTGTTACGCGAACGGAGGGGACACCAGGGACACTGGACGGAGTAGGGCCACGGGGAGGAGCAGGACCACAAAGGCCCATCCACCACATCCCGTACGCCACCGTCAAGCTATTCGACATCCTAGCGTCGGGGAGTCACAGGAACAAGGCAGTGTTGAGTGTGGGTGTTGTGGTTGGGCCGCTGGTCGAGGTTTATTATACGTGGTTTTGTTTGGGGGTGGGGATTGAGGAAGAGGTGGGGGAGGGGGAGGGGAACGAGGGGAAGGAAAAGGGGAAGGAGGAGAAAGGGATAGGGACGGGGAAGGGGAAGAAGACGAAGAAAGAAAAAACCCAGATGGGAAGATTACTCAAGAGATTACTGGAGATGGGTACGTCACCGGGTATTGCGAGGGGGATGATTGAGAGGGTTGTTAATGTGAAGAGGGTTGTGGATGTACAAGAGGAATTGGGAATAGACATGGAGATGCTTGATCTTGTTAGATCGAGTGTGAGATCGAGATGGGTAGAGCATTTTCATTTTGGGGCACGGGCGGGGTTGGTTTTGGGAGGAGGGGGAGGAGGAGGAGGAGGACTAGGGGGAACAGGAGGAGGAGGAACAGGGGGAGGGTTACCTCCTACGGGGTTTACGTTTATGGTTAGTTTTATTCTTATTGGGGTGATATTCTTTTTATTTATTTATTTATTTATTTTATAGACTTGGTTACGAATCGAAACTCTTCCCTCTTCCCCATCTTCTTCTTCGTCTTTATCTCCGGAATCTTTGCCTTTGTTCTCAGTCTACCCTTCCTCCCTTTCCCCTTCTTCCCCTTCCTCTACTCTTTCAGCACCCCCCCACCCCCTAATATCCCTCCGGATCACCCACTCTGGTACTCTCGAGTTTCTCTCTTCTACTTCTACTTCTACTTCTACTTCTTCTTCCTCTTCTTCTTCTTCCTCTTCCGTACGATTCACACGGGCACGAATAGGGAAGAGGAGATGGGTTCATGTGGTGTTGGTTCATTATCCTCTTGTGGGGACGCGGCGGAGGGGGAAGGGGAAGGGGAATGGGAATGGGAGGGAAAGGGAGGGAGGAGGAGAAGGAGAAAGAGAGAAAGAAAGAGAGAAAGAAAGAGAGAAAGAAAGTGAAGGAGGGGGAGAAGGGATGAGTCCGAGTATACGTGAGTATACATTCAAACACCAATTCAACCCTTTGTTCTAATTTATTTTTTAATTAGGATTATTCATCGACGGTGCACTTACTGATACCATTGACTGGGTTTATCCAATCACTACTTATCCTGTAGACTACGTCCTTGGTTCCCCCCCTTCTCCTTCCTATCCCTCCCCTCCCTATTCCTCTCACTCCTTCTCCCTAACATCAACCTACCTCCTCTCCCTCCCCCTCTCCTCCCACCTCCCCCGATTCATCCACCACCTCGGTCCGCGCTACTTTGGCAGCTTCCAAGACACAGAGATCGCAAGAAAGTTTTTAACATATGATGCCGTTGCCTCGTTGAATATGTTTGTTTTTGGGGAGGGGGTGTCTGGGGTGTCTGGTTTTCCTTTTGGTGGTAATACTGTTTCTTTGTCTTCGTCTTCGTCTTCGTCTTCTTTGTCGCCTCCCTCATCTGCTCTTCTATCCCCCCCCTCCGCCCTCTCCCGGTCCATAACAATGCACCACCCCCCACCCGGTCCACAGTCCCTCATCCGGGCGCTCCGAGAGGGAATAGGGATGGGGATCCCGGAGAGTGCGATTGTGTGGGCGTTGAGTCCGGTTTGTTGGGAGGATCGGTGGGAGGATTGGTGGGAAGGGGAAGGGGAAGGGGAAGGGGATAGGTATAGGTATGCGTATTTTGGAGAAGGGGGGAAGGTGAGAGCGTTAGGGATGGGTGTGGGTGTGGGTGTGGGTGTGGGTGCGGGGGTAGGCGCAGGTGCAGGGGGTGGGGGTGGGGGTCTTACACCGTTCACGTCTACACCCCGTACAGGGACTTATGGACAGAAAAGTGCGTTAGTTAGTGGTGGGTTTCCTACGAGTGGGTACAACAACAACAACAACTCCTACTCCTCCCCCTCCCCTTCCACACCAACCAAAGACTTCACGATCCACGGCTCCGCCCAGATCATCAAAGCCAAAACCATGGACACCGCTTTATGGAGAGTCGGAGGGGTGAGGGTTGGGTTGGGGTTGGTGCGGTTGGCGGGGACGACGCATGAGCTTTCGAGGGCGCTGGGGGTGTTGGTGGATGGGGTGAGGAATAGTTGGCAGGGTCAGGAAGAGATGGAATGGTTGAGTAAGTTGGGGGAGGAGAATTACTTCTTTTTCTTTTTTTTTTTTTTTAATGTTTTTTTTTGTTGTGGAGATGAATTAATGTGTTTTGAATGAACAGGGGGATACGATATCCTATCATACATCCTCAAATCAAAAGCTGGTTTGATAAACATGACGAGTTTTGAGACGTTGTTTGAGTTTATGGGTATGGATTTTCAGGTTCCCGAGTATGTGTTTTTTATTTATTTATTTATTTATTTATTTATCTATTTATTTATTTATTTATCCCTACTAACACAACCTCTCCCTCTCCTCCTTTTTCCCAGCAACTCAACAATAACCAACCCCCTCGCGTACTCTTCCCTCGCTATGGATTTCACCCTCTGGTCCCTCTCCCCTCTCCCCATCCAACGTGTCTTTTTGGAACATTTCATGATTTTGTTGGAGGGGAGTAGGTATGCGGGGGTTAATGTGGGTGTTTTGAGGAGGTTGGGGGGTGGGGGTGTGGGTGTGGGTTCGAGTGGGGGTGCGGGTGGAGGAGGTGGAGGAGGTGGAAGTGGACTAGTAAAAAAGTTATTGATGGTTTTGAAATTGGGTTGGTTTGACGGAACCCCCCTAACCCCTACCCCCCGTGAAAAATCCCGAACCCCAACCCAAACCCAAACCCAAACCCCAACTCAAACTCCTCTTCTGTTCCTCCTCGACGCATTAAAAGCAGCAGCGAAAGCACTTTGGACAAAAGAAGAAGCTATGAAACCGTTGGTTTCGTATCTTGCTGCGAATTTACATTTACATCACCGTGAACGGGAACGGGAACGGGAACGACAAAATGCAGAAAAAGTGCTCATCATATTCACTTCCATACTTTCTTCCCAATTCCCTTCAAATCCTTCCCCCTCTCCCTCTCCCTACCCCTCCCCCTCCCCCTCTCCCTACCCCTACCTATCCTCCCTCCTCACACACCTCCCCCTCCCCCGAATCCTCCTCCTCCTCCTCGGGACCCACCCCTCCACCCTCATCACCGCCCAAATCCTCACCATCATCGGGGTATGCATGAGTGAGCCGATGAAAGAGGTGAGGTTCGCGAGGAAGTTTGAGTTGGGGGCCGGGTGGGCGGTTCTTGGTGGGGTTCTTGGGGATATCGGGGGGATAGGGGAAGGAAAGAAGGGAGAGAAGGGGAGGTGGGGATGGGATAGGGAGGTAACGAGGATAGGGGTTGATGTTATGTTGGGTAGGATACCTGGAGGACAACGAAATAGGAATGATGGGGAAGGGGAGGGGGAGGAAGTGGTTAGTTGTCCGCAGATGGTACCTATCATACTTTCTGCACTGAATGCTGGGTTGGGTGTTATTGGTAGGTCCCCGGATGAGGAAAGGGATTCGGGCGACGAGGAAAGGTATAACGAGGAAAGACACAACGTTGGAAGGAACGAGGAAAGACATAACGAAGAAAAACAAAAAATAACAACAACAACCGAAGAACTCATAGAAACCCTCATATCGTTATATTCCTCCTGTCCAACGTTCCGAGTCACGTTTCAGTCCGTACACACCACGGCGTTGTTCGTTGGGGGGTATAGGCGGTTCGTGGAGGGTTTGTTGGATTTGGATTCGGAGTGGGATTTGGACTTGAATTTGAACTCGAATTTGAATTCTAACTCGAATTTGGACTCGAATTTGAAGTCCAACTCGGACTTGGACTTGGACTCCAACTCGAATTCTAACTCGAACTTGAAGTCCAACTCAAACTTGGACTCGAACATGATCTCCCCCCTTGCCCCTCAAATAACCCGAATCCTCGAAAAACTCACCCACTTTGGCCTAGGACTCGCGTTGGATCCGTCTACTTCGGTCGCGGGTGCTCAGAAACGGGAGGTGAGTGTGTGTGTTTTTGTTTGTTGGTTTGTTTGTGTTTCCTTTGGTTTTTGATGATTTTCTCATTCGTCGTTCTTTTCTCCTGATTCGATTCGATTCGATTTGATGATTTGATGATTTTATAAATTTTTATGATTCTGATTCGATGATTCGTTTTAACAATTCAAAGATTTAACGATTCAACGCGTTAACGATGATATATAGATCCTGGATATTCTTCAATTGGCTGAAGAGATACTTGATCCTCGACCTACCTTTGTCTCCACCACATCCACATCCACATCCACATCTACCTCGACCTCTACTCCTACCTCTACCTCTACTCCCTCTACATCAACCTCGACCTCTACTTCAACCTTTATCCCCCCACGCATCCCCATCGACCCAAGCCTCATACCCTCCACGCGGTCAACATCAATAAGCGAGAGGTTCGTCTCGATTGCCTCTTCTGTTTCTGTTTCTGCGCGATTGAGCTTTGGGTTTGGGTTTTATAGTGGCGGTGGGGGTGGGGGTGGGGGTGGTGGGAATAAGAACAGGAACAGGAACACAAAACCAAGTACCCCAAAACCAACCCAACCCGTACCTCCTCATTCCCGAACGGTACTCAACACGATGGCGAGAATGAACCAGTGGAGAGAGGTGGTTAAAGAATCAGAAGAGAAGAGGATAAAGGAGGCGGAGATGGATCTGTTAGTTGGTTTTCCCTCCTTTTCTTTTGTTTTCTTTTTTTTTGTTTTCTTAAGGTTGACTGTTTTCTTATGTTTTCTTACGGTTGACTGTTTGATTTTCGACTGTTTTCTTTCCTTATGTTATTTATGGTGATGGTTGACTGTTTCCTCCCTTCCTCTAATCCAGCCGAGAAACCCATCGTCAAATCTCTCGTTTATCGGAAGGTCTCCTTGCGTTTACCATTCTCCCCAAATCATCCCCATCCCTATCCCCTTCCCTATCCCCTTCCCTATCCCCTTCCTCTCCCTCCTCATCTCCCTCCTCGGACTCGGACTCAGACTCGGACCCAGACCCCGATCGCAGTCTCTGGGCACGTCCAATCACAATCACAATCACCACAAACGCAAACCCAACCACGAACACGAACACGAACACCACCACAAACGCAAACGCAACCACCAAAACGGGAGATACTGTGATAACGCGTGGAACACGTATAACGAGTATAACGCGTCGAACGGGTCGAACGAGAATGTGGAGGTTGGACGAGACTGAGGGGCCTCATCGGATAAGGTGTGTGTGTGTGTTTTTTTTTTTGTTTGTTCTTTGTTCGTTGTTCGTTGTTCCCATGTTGGCGTTTTGGTGTTTTGGGTTCTGGGTTTTGCGTTTCGTTGGGGTTTGGGGTATCCGTGTATTGGTTGGGGGTGTCTGGGTGCACGATGAGTGCACGATGAACGAGTGCACGATGAATGAACGAATGGTTTACTTATTTACTTATTTATTCATTTCTTTGGTTTTTTTTCTTTTTCCTGTAGGAAAAAACTCGAGCTTGACGTGAACGAGGTGAACACTGACCACGAACATGGACATGGACACGATCACGAACATGGACACGAACATGGACACGAACACGGCAAGCACGGTGGTGATGAGGGTGACGACGGTGGTGACGGTGATCGTGATCGTGACCAAGGGAAGAAGAACGATAGGGATAGGGATAGGACATCGGGTGTAGGGATGCGGGAAGCGCGCGTTGGAGGAGGTACGGGAGGTACGGGAAGTACGAAACGTACATCAAGTACATCAAGTACATCAAGTACAACACACCAAAAAGGGAACGGGAACGGGAACGGGAATGAAAACCCTACCCTCCGCGTGTTCCATTCAGAGACAGAGAGGAATGATAGAGGGACTCCAACACCGACACCAACCCCGACACCAAAACCAACACTGACATCGACTCCGACACTAACACCGACACCGACTCCGACACCCCCACTGACACTGACTCCAACACCGACACCGAGAGTCGGTGTCCCTCCCTGGGCAGAGAGCTATGAGGTTTCTTCGACGGATATGGAAGGTGAGTTTGGGTTTTCTTTATCTTTATCTTATCATCTGTATTTGCTGTATTTGTTCTCACTCACCCTTCCTTCCTTTCCTTCCTCCTCCACCTCCTTCCACCTCCTCCTTCCTTCCTCTTCCTCTTCCTCCTTCCACCCCTCCTCCACCTCCTTCCCTCCTCCACCTCCTTCCACTCCTCCTCCACCCCCTGTCAAAGACCACCAACTCTCCGAAACCATCATCGAGGACAAACACCGTCGGGTGAGACACGAGCTCGAACCCGGGGATGTTATAGAATGGGTAGGGACTGTGGCTAGAGTCGTTGGTGTTGATTCTTCTCGTGCGTTTTTTTTTTTCGTGTTTTTTTTTTCTTTTTGTTACTAATTTGTTGCTAATCCGTTACTCCCTACCTCCCCTCCACCCCTCCACCCCACCTCCCCTCCACCCCTCCACCCCTCCTCCCCTCCACCCCTCCTCCCCATCCCAGCCGGCCTCCTCATCCTCGGCCGCACCCACATCTACATCCTCGACGGCCTCGTCGAAAGCCCCGAAGGCCAAGTCATCTCCGCACACGACGCACCAAACTCGTTGTTCTTCGTCCCTGGGAGTATCGTTGAGTTGGATGGGCCTCAGAGGGCACAGAGGTGGTGGGTTGGTTTTCTTTTTTTTTTCACTTGCGGAGGGGTCTTGTTTTTGTTCTTGTTGATGTTGATGTTGATTTTGATGTTGATGTTGATTTGGAATTTGGTTTCAATTTTGTTTGGTTAGGTCCCATGAACAGATCGCGATGTTTAGTAATAAAACGTTTTTGTTCCGGGATGTAGCGTAAGTCTCTCTCTCTCTCTCCCCCCTCTCTCTCCCCTCTCTCTCCCCTCTCTTTCACCCTCTCTCTCAACCCCCTCCCCCAGACTCGAAATCTACTTCAAAGACAGCCGATCGCTCCTCACCGTCTTCATCGACAAACAAAAACGCGCGGAGATCAATACTCGGTTGGGTATCATCGTCGCTGCCTCTCGTGCGGCGGCGTCGGGCGGGAGGACGCCGTTGTTTGGTGGGATTGGGGCGAAGTTGGGGATGTTGTCTGGGTTGACTGGGTTGAGTGGGGCAGGGGGGATTTGGATGGAAGGGAATGGGAATGGGAATGGGAATGGGAATGGGAATGGGAATATTGGTGTAGGAAGTGTAGGAGGTGTAGGAGGAGGTGTGAATGAGCTGGCGATAGCGCAGAGGAGGTGGCAGGCGAGAGAGATAAGTAATGTGAGTTTTTCTTGTTTTTTTTTTTTTTGGTTTCTTCGAGTCTTTTTTTTTTTTTTTTTGAAAAAACAAACAAACAAACAAACAAACAAACTCACAGTTCACGTATCTCTGTGTGCTTAATCAAATCTCTGGAAGGACACCGAGTGATGCGACGCAGTATCCTGTTTTTCGTACGTTTTTTTGCTTTGTGCTTTGTGCTTGTGCTCATTATATGCTCACACTTATCCCTATGGATTCCTCCCTTCCCTTCCCTTCCCTTCCCTTCTCTTTCCCTTGCGTTCCCTCCTTTCATCAAACAGCATGGGTTTTACAAGATTACACTTCACCCAATCTAGACTTGGAGAATCCAGAATCGTTTAGAGAGTACGTTATACATTATCTTCTTCTTTTTTCAAATCATACCTAACTTGTCCCCCCCCTCTCTCCTTACCATACCACCAGCCTAACAAACCCCATGGGAGCCCAAACCCCCACCCGTCGCGAAGCCGCCCTCACACGCTACACCAACCTCCAAAGCGTCGGCGAAGACCCATTCCACTACGGAACCCACTTCAGCTCATCAATGATCATCTGTCATTTCCTCATTCGTATGGCTCCGTTCACGAATATGTTCAAGACGCTACAAGGTGGGGATTGGGATTTGCCTGATAGGCTTTTTAGGTGAGGGGTTGGGTTAGGGGGGTTTGGAGGATCGTTGATCGTTGATTGGTTTTTGGTTTTTGATTTTTATAGTGATGTGGGAAGAGCATATGAATCTGCAGCTCGTGATGTCCGAGGTGACGTTCGTGAACTCATTCCAGAGTTTTTCAATTTTCCAGAGTACGTTCCAACGCCCCTCCTCCTCCTCCTCCTCCTCCTACTCCTCCTCCTATCTTCCCTTATCCTTATCTTATCAAAACCATCTTATCCACCCCTCCATCCACTATCTATCCAGGTTCCTCGAAAACTCCTCCAACCTCGATTTCGGGATCCAACAAAACACTGGTGAACGGATACATGATGTGAAGTTACCACCTTGGGCGAAACGCGATCCGTTGCTTTTTGTTGTTATGAACCGGAGGGTGAGTGATGGATTGACCACTTGGTTGTTTTTTTCTTTGGTTCGGTGTTGTTGTCGTTGTCGTTGTTGTCGTCGTCGTCGTTTTTTTCTTGGTTGTTGTCGTCATTGTTCAAAGGTCGCCGTCACTGATCAATTTCTTCAACTCATTTCTCTCCCTGTCTCAAGGCTTTAGAAAGCCCTTATGTTAGTGAAAATCTTCCTGCGTGGATTGATCTTATCTGGGGAGATAAGCAACGGGATCCGGCGGCTTTGAATGTGTTCCATCCTCTTTCGTATGAAGGATCCATTGGTATGTGGTCGCTCTCGTATTTTCATCATTTAACGTTTAGGCGTTTATTGACCTTGGCTTTGACTTTGAATGAATGAATGTTCAATGTTCAAACAGATCTTGACTCGATAAAGGACGAACTTGAACGCGAAGCCACAGTAGGGATTATACATAATTGTTCGTGGCTTTTTTTCTATTTACTACTACTACTACTGCTGCTGCTACTTTTATCCGTTGAACTCATGCCATTCTCAAACGCACACACGCTGTATGTATAACAGTTGGTCAAACGCCTAGAAAACTCTTCACATCTCCGCATCCACCTCGATATAATCACGGTCTACATACTTTGCCTGTTGGGACACTTCATGGTATAGAAGAAGACGCGCATCTTCTCGTTCAGGGAAGTAGATCCTTCAAAGGTTCGTGTTTTTTTCCGAAACGCCCCATCCCCAACTCAAAAACCCCTTTCAAACTCACACCATCTACACACTATATGTATATTCACCCAACCCCATCCAAAAAAAAACAGACTTGGGCCCCACCACCCCCATCACCAACCTCGTCTTGGACATGATCGGAGAAAAAATCCTCCCTTGTCCACCCGGAATCCTCTACGTCCCCTCTCACCCACACGAGCACATCTCCTGGACCACCACCCGCACAGGCGCCAAAGAAATCCGACTATCCATAGACCACAAAGTCATACAAGTCATCGAAGGATCGTTTTGCTCTTGTGCGGCGTTTGCGGATGAGGGGTGTTTGGTTACGGGGTCGAGTGATTGGATGGTTAGGATTTGGAGGGTGGTACGGCGGGGAGGGGGAGGAGGGGGAGGGGGAGGGAATGTGCCGGTGAAGATTGAGCCGGTGCATGTTATGAGGATACATACGGATGAGGTTGTGAGTGTTGCTGCCTGTCGAGCGTGGTCTGTCATCGTGAGTGGGTCGAGAGATGGGAGTGCGGCGGTGTGGGATCTTAATAGGGCTGTATACGTTCGGTCTATATGGCATAGTAAGAAAAGTGGAGAGATGTCCGCGGTTTCTTTGATTGATATAAACGAAAGCACGGTATGTGTCATTGTTTTTTTTTAAAATTATTCTAATTATGTTAAACCCACGTTCTACCTTCTCTAAATAAACCAATCAGGGATACATCGCTACCTGCTCCCGGCTCAAATTATGTCTACACACCATCAACGCCCGTCCTATCGCCGTGTTGGACTTGACCAAGTTGGCGAATTACAACGCACTGTACCCGACTATAACTTCGCTTGCGTTTCATGAACGGGAATATTCTTATCTCGGTGTTCTTGCTACTGGTGGGTCGGATGGGAGTATTACGTTGAGGACGTGGAGTGCGGATGGTACTCCTCAAGGTGAAAAGGCTTGTTGGGAGTTTGTGACGTTGCGGTCGATGAAGGTTAGGGCACCTGTGGGGAGAGGGATCAGTCCTCCTCCTGCGGTAACTGCGTTGAAGTTCTTAGGGTATGTGGGATGGGTTTTTTTTTTCTTGCTTTTTTGAGATCTGATCCCCCTTTGATTTATAGTGAAAGCTTGTGCCATGGAGAGGAGACAGGGAAGTCGTTCGTGTGGAGTCTCCCTGACTAAGTCCTTCGGGAGGCATTATTTATCCATGTATTTTGTCTATCTTGCTGAGTCTGTAATGTTACATATCGATGCTTTCAATGTGGAATTTGGATACCAAAACCAAGATCAAACAATTCGATGAAATGGATGATCAGATATTTTAAGTACTTAATACGAATACGAATTGGCCTAAACCCATTTTCCGACCACCTCAGCTAACCATACCCCGTGTCTACCTCTCCAAAAATGTGATGCACCAGGATGACAACACAAAGTCAAGCGGCTTTGCTCTTGACCCTGCTCGGCCGAGAGATGTACATCTAATCCTTTCCTCAACTCCGTAAGCTCTTTCCCCCAACTTTCGTAGCTCTTCGCACTGGTGAACTCATCCCCGTCGCCGTAAACCACGAGTACGTTCGAATGTTCACTGCGTAAGAGTTCTCGGAGTTTTGAAGTATAAGTAGAAGAACGGAATAAGGTAAGGTAGGTGCGAGGACCAAGAGGATAAGAGATGAGGATGTGGGATGTTTTGATTTGGGTGTTGGGGAGTGAAGGGAAGAGGGTGGCGATTAAGGAACCGTAGGAGTAGCCCTATATCCGAATAAAGAGTAAAATCAATAAATATGAACCTTCATCCGACTAGAGGTAATTCCGCACTACAATTACCACATCACTTATTTTGACTGTGTTCGATGTTGAACTTGGACTCCCACTCTGTACATAACGCACCGACCAATCCACCACAGCTTCCAAATCCTTTCCCTCCGTGAGACCAGTGAGTGTCGGCCAGCCCGAAGAACCCCCTACACCTCGGCTGTTATATCGAAAGACATGATAACCCTTGGCTTGTAAGGGCTTTGCAAGAACATCCAAAACACTAGGAAATTATGAGAAACGGGGACACAAAGTCCAGAAGTCTATATTATTCTATTGTTCACGAGTCACTTAACGGGTCATGCATATTTCCACCTAGCCAGGACCAATGATGTAAGCATATTGCAACTTTGGCGCGTTGTTCTGAGGGATTTGTGATTATGGGAGGAAGATATTCGCCTTTGAGCGTCACTCCGATGTCTATGTCGATGAGCATCGGGATTCGAAATTGAGCGCTTGAGCGCCCAAGGAAATTATCTTAGCCGCCCGTATCTATGTGAGGCTTTTCATAGGTGACAAAAATAAAAGGTACACTGGTATGTAGCCTACTGATACCTTTATGAAACAGGTGGGCAATCCAGGTTTTAGATTGGATCTCGACACCAAGAGTACTCTAATGACAACCCGACGGAGTACCTCTCTCTCTCTAGGCTCTGCGACTTCTCTGGGCAGCTCCTAGTGCAGCAACCTGCAGCCAACTCATCTCGGTGTTGTGTATGCGAATATTTTCCCGCTTCGTGTGTGATTTGTTCAATAGTCCCTGGCCCCCTCGGTCATGGAAGCAGGTCTTCAAGCTCGTCGAGAAAGATGATGATCTGGCACTGAACTAGCACCCGACGGGTTGGACGATCGAATGAGTATAACCATCTCATTCTCAAGATTCAAGACTCAAGGATCATACATATGTAATACGACAATGATATAAAAGCCCTATCTCATTGCACCTGAAACCTCCCACCCAATCTTTACACCTCTTTTTTTTCGCGCTTCACTGCTGGTCAGTGAACCTCAAGCTTTGCAGGTCAAAAAAAAAAAAAGTTATCACCTCTCTCCCCTTCAAGCCGATCTCTCTTCTCTTCCTAACAGCTACTCTCCCCATAGATCCCCAAACCACATTTAAAACCTAACCCTTGCTCATTCCTTGGACTTTTCATTTCTTCATTATGCAATTCAAAGCCTTCTGCGTCATGATTCTTGGGCTTGTTTCTGTTGGGCGTGCTGCTGCTGTTCCTGCTGCTGTTCCTGCTGCTGTTCCTGCTGCTGTTCCTGCTGCTGTTCCTGCTGCTGTTCCTGCTGCTGTTCCTGCTGCTGTTCCTGCTAGGTACAAGTTGGTGAGTGATACCATACGGAACACCACTATTTCTCACTATATTTTGGGCAGGGTGTATCGAAGGGTTCAGTGACAGTAATATTCATCGAGGATATATTCTGCAAGTTCAGGCTGCCTGATCAGCTGGCGGGCTATGTTAAAGCTGGGATCAAACGCCAGATAGAGGAGGAGACCAACGAAATCTGCTCCTTTCTTATATATCCGGACCCATGCATCGCGCCAGGGAAAAAGATCCCATTCAAGATCAAGGATGGACAGTTTGAAAACGGATACGTCACATATGAAGATGAAAACTTGTCGATAACGTCGGTTCTCAAGGTTCATTTGAATCCAGCTATCAAGGTCACCCCACCGAAAGAGTCAACAGTAAGCAATTTCGGTCTGCTTTACATTTATGAAGAATACTGACGATTAGAACTTGGAATGAAGAGTTGATTCGCATAGACTCTATCGTCCTTCTTTAAGAGCTTAATTGTATGTGAAAAAGGAATCAAGTATGGATTGCTAAGTTCTGAAAAGAGGAGATGGTAGTAGTTCAAAATCGAAAGTTCCATGCGGTCTCAGGGCTTCCAATTGTTCCAGCAATATGCAAGCGACTGCTAAATACTTTATATTTGGGTGAAGTGTTGTCTAGTGTTGCGTGATTGTTTGACGCTAAGAGTTTGTGGTTTGATAAATTAATGAAGAACGTGGAAACGAGGCGAATTCACACATCAGAGGATTACAGTTGGAATTTGACAAGGATAGTAACAGTCATGCTCAACGAATCACAACTTCACAAAATATAGAGAGAGGACTTAGGATGGACCATGGTAGAGTAGCATACCTCAAAGAACCCTGTGCCGATGAGGATCTTCAAACAATTGCAATCGCAAGATTTCCAACGCTTTCTTGAATTGTATATCAACCGCTCTACCTTCTCTTCATCATAACCAAACGCAAAGCAAGGCATGGTACGCCACGATTTTGTCTCGATGTGCACAACCTTTGTATTAATGACCAGAGACCGCTTTTGCGCCAAATCCATGGGCGGTACTGAAGAATTGCTTTGGTGGAATTGCTGTGAACTGAACCACGAATACGAAATCAGTTATGCCTCGCATGAAATCGTGTGTCAGTGCAAAGCCAAGGACTTTGGGGATCAAATCAGAATAACCCATGAGGCCTAAGGAGCACATCAGGAAAATGCCAACTGTCAAAATTTGACAAACTTTGTCATATTTTGACAGATTTTACCTGAATATTGCAAAATCATTCAAATATGACAAAATATGACAATATGACAAAATATGGCAAAATATGCCAGCCCCCGAAAAGATCCTGTAAGATTCTGTAAGATTCTGTAAGATTTTGAAATATTTAGTTCAACATCTTACCGTTTTTCATTGAAATATTTCTCAAATATGTATGAATTGTGCATGAAAAATATCAAAAAGTGTATTGCAATATATACGGTATACAGCGTGAGATGTAGACTCGATGACACCACGTAGCGAAACAACCGATTGACTACTCCTCCATACCCTCAAAATCCAATCAGCGTCAACCATTCCATTTTCAAGCTAACAGCATTCGATGTGTGATAATCTAACAAAAGTTCAATTAGTGTATCATTGACATAGACAACGCACCTGTTCCACGTCAGGACCGTCAATTCGCTTTCTGAGCGCACCGTCTAACTTCCACTGGAATATCGTGGAGGATATGGCGACTCCACCCACTTGGCCTGAAGGATTACAAAATAACATCAGGAGCGGTTCTAAGTCTAAAAATATGACATTCACATACCTATTCCTCTGACCGAATCCAGTACCAACGGCTATGTGCGATTCTGAAAAATTACCATATATGTGCCACAGTGCAAGTAGTGCAACTGTAATAAATACAAGATTTAGTCAGTCAGGAGATCAGATGAAAAGGGAGTGAAATGTCGCACTAGGCATGGTCTGTAACACTACTGCGTTTCCAAAAACCCATGGGTATCTAACAAAAAAAATGAGCCAGGACAGTCTAAGTGCTCGAATTCATTGAGAAAAAGATAGCGCACAATGCTGAACCACAATTGAATCCAACCAGAATTTTCGTGGATCTGACTGATCAACACCGTGCCAATAAACGGGAAAGTTTCAAGGATTGTGTTGATCATCTTGTGTTTCCTGGTCCGTTGCTGGAACCACAAAGGGAAAAAATATGTGATCGTGAAATTACACGTCGCTACAAGGAAATTCGATAACGGAGCAAGAACGGGTTCTGGGGATATGTAGAGTTCTACGATGATGAAAACGATGATGAATATGATAGACAGCGCAAGGGGAACTATAACTCGTGCATCGGACCACTGTAATTCAAGAAATTAGCTCGGTTTTGAAAATGTATCATCTTCATCCAGCCAATCTGTCGAAGCATTACCCGTATACACCAAAATGGACTGGACAAAGTGGCAGACGTGGGTGACCTTCGCACGCTCCTGTCTTCCGCACTCAACGCAAAAAGCGATAACGAAATGCAAAATGTTTTGCAGGTTGCGGGAAAGCGGTGGTGTCTGAGAGAAAGTAAAGTTTCACACGGAAAAGTCTGTTGAATGGCGCCTAAAAGTCACGTGACTTTATACATGGCTTTTCGGACCGTCAGTAGTCATGTGATATTTTGATCAGCGAAGTATTTCCTGGCTAAGTACATACTAGTATATCCGCTCAATGGATTTTTTCTCATCCCGGTGTATTTAAGAAAGCAAACAAGCATGTGACATACCTCCATGTTGCTTCCAACCATGAATACTACTAGTCCTGAACAGGCACATATATCAGTAATCCATAGCAGATAGTTAGTAGTAAGTAGTCCAATTGGCTTGTTCAATACATGATTTTCAATGATGTGAGATTTTTCATTATTTTTGAAGAAATATGGCAAGATCTTTAAAACTGTTGAATTCGAGGCCGGAACGATTTTGGAGACGGCCGGGAAAAGTCGTCGGGATGGCGGATTCTTCGCTGGGTCCAAAGTCCTCAGTGGCAGGCAGGGAAGAAAGGGCGGGAAAAGTTCTC
>MU793441.1:0-48033 GCA_027886325.1 Lentinula aff. detonsa | reverse complement strand
TTGCGCGGTATCTACAGTACTGGTACGGTAACCATGCTAACAAAACGCTGGCAAAATCTGGGCAAAATCCGGATTCCGGTTGCCGAACTGACTCTCAAGCAATGGAGGGTCTATGTTAACGGTTTGCGCTCTTTGAGCTTCTTGGAGCCCCTTATCCAGGGTCCATTTATTTACACATCACTGAAGCTTTGAGTTTGCCAGGCTGTAGAAGACACAAGCCCTCCCGGTCAACAGGAACCCATTAATTTGATTATATCTGCGAACTCTGACTCTACTGTGTTGGAAGATGGGAACATAGATGGTGGGCTGCAGACTTATTTCAAGTGAGTCCCACATCTTTGATGGTACTGTACTGTTGTGATTTTTTTGTACAGTTCTTTAGGCTTTGCTGGTGAGTGCCTTGGAAATCATCTAGGAGATGATCAATCAGCCAACTTGGGTGATGGAAATGGGTTAAGTCAGTGCTCATCCTTTTGGGATATAGATTAATCTGAGCTCACGGTCAATAGTCAACCAGACCGGTGTCATGAGGTGGGACTACGGGAACGTACAAACGGGCACATGTGAAGAAACCATAGACGGTGGAAATCACTATCGTTATTGGATACAGAACGGCAGTGCCGCAGATAGTAACGCTATCTTCATGGCTGCATCTTACGAGCTTCCAGCATCGAGTACGTCGCAAAAAGAGGTTGTTTGTCCTGCTCATGACTCAAGCTTTACATTCAGGCAATCATGACATAGTTGTCAACGGCTACAATCTTGGCAGAGACTGGATCATTGGAAACATCACTGGCTCCGCCATCCCTACGGAATCCTTGACTAACTCATCCTCGTACTCTGGCAATACTTCTTTCAATGGTTTCAACTTTTCCACGACCGTGCAATACGTCTCAGGCCTACTTCCCAACACCAGCGTTGGTATAAACCACAACCTTACAGTGGCTACAAACGGCGAAAGTGCGGTTGATGGTCTTGTCGCCGTTCTGACTGTAAAGATCACTGCAACGAATACTACTGCTAGCCCGACTTCCAGTTCAAATCCTACGAGTAGTACTTCGAACAACAGTGCGACCCTTGTTGCACCAACATCTTGTTTGCTCTTGGTCCTCATCTTTTACAACCTACTCTCTCTTTAAACACTACTCGGATATTGCTTGCGCATTGACTGTCCCTACTTGCCACATATAGACTTAGTATTTAGTAGCTACCTTTTGATTCGGACTGTCAGACTATAGCGATACCCATTATGACAACGAAGTACACTTGTGTTCAAGCGTAGATTGTCAGCATAAACCGTTGAATAGAATTCGCGAGGATATACAAATTTGCCTAGTGCATCCCATACTCGTCTGTCATGCCCCTTGTCATTCTCCGGCCAGCCATCACACCAGGAGACGGCATGCCCATCCCCCCTCCACCCATTGCCATTGAAGGATTTTGATGTCCGAAATCCATATTTCCGCCCATGTTAGCCATATTTCCGCCCATTCCGCCGCCCATATTGCCCATGCCTCCCATGGGCATGCCTCCTCCCATACCTCCCATGCCTCCTCCCATGCCTCCTCCCATGCCTCCTCCTCCCATGCCTCCTCCAATACCACCCATGCCGCCACCCATATGCATCGGCATCCGTGCAGGAGAGCCATCATGTCTTCCGTACTGATTTGGCGGCATTGCGGGGGGAAATGACTGACCGGGACCTGGCCCTCTCATAACAGAAGGCGAGTTAGGATACGGATAATTGACCGAAGGCGGTCCTCCACCCATAGGTACTGGATGGCGATTGGGTGGGATATGAGGGTTTGAAAGTTGGAATGAACTTTCTCGTTGAGCCATTGCTTGTCGCTCTTGTTGTTCCTTCGAAGGACCGTTCTCCTCTTCAAATTGTTTTTGGGCAGCTTCTCGAATAACTGTGGGGTCATAATATAAATCCGAGTATTCCTCTACGTGGAATCTAAAATTCCTTTGAAATTTCAAATGGAAAGTAGAAGAATGCTTAATTACTGTTGCGTGCCGACATCCCACTGAGGCCCTCGACCAGCTCGAGCGGTGAGCAGCAGAGAATTCCACTCAGAGGCACTTTCCTAAAATAAAAAAAAATCTGTTATACAATTGTCAAGAAGGAGGATGAGCAAGTTATACGGACGATTGCTTGGGTCATTTCATGGCTTGATTGGCCAACATCAGTTCGTATACCTGCAGAGTCAGCTTGTGCCTCTACTTCTGCTGTGAGTTTTGCCCCTATCCTCTGTGCATTGTGTCTTGGAACTTGTACTTTGATCACCCCAACTGGTTTGCCCGGAGCCATGATGTCTATCAGGATCAGAAGAATTGTACTGCCGGCGGCGTTTCAACTTTCAACGCCGCCACGCGCTTATCCTTTCTCAGGTCCGTCTATCCATGTCGCGTAGCGCTATAACACCTTCCCTCGAAACTTCTCAACAAAGTCATATTGATGACCTTGTCCAGCGGAACCGGAAACACGAGCAGACAATCCGACAAATCAAAGATGAACTCGCTCAGGAAAAGAGCAGAGCCAAAACCACAGTTCACGATATTCAGAACAAGCTTCATGCAGAGAAACGGGAATGGCGGGAGGCGTGCGATACCCTTCAAGCATGTCATCGTATACATCAATTACGCTTGCAGGTAGAGCTAGAGAAGCAGAGATCAAGTCTGCTCGCCGAACAGGAACTGCTTCGTAAAGAGAAGGTTGCTACTGTACAAAGGGAGTTTGCGATCACCAAGTTCCAGATACAGGAGAGTCAAATGGACCGCAGGATTTTAGAACTAGAGGACGAGCTCGCAGAGGTCAGACATCTGTATGATGAGGAAAGGCACGCTTTCAAAGCTCGAATCTCCAAAGTTACTGTTCGCTTGGAGATGCAGGAAGAACAGTTGAGCGCATCTGAACAAACCCGAGCCAGTCTTGAAGTGCGTTCTCTGTGTTTATGTTTAAAGTATCCATCTCTGTATTCATAACATCAAGTCCACAGGCTGAGCTCAACAAGCTACACAAGGCGAACGCCGAATCACAGGTTTCATCGGAAACTCTTCTGGTCAAATTAGAGCGTACCACCCTCCAGCTTGACGGGGAGCGTTCCAAAACCGCAGACTTGGAACGAATCAATAACGAACTCAAACGTTCGAACGATGAGTTAAAGAGACAAGTTGCCAAGTGGCAGTCATTGGAGAGTAAGGGCGACACCGAAATAGAGACAGAACGGAAGAAACGTGTCGAGCTTGAAGTAGAGCTTCAAGCTGTGCAAAACCAGCTCAGCAAACAAGAAGAACACTATCTCAAAGCGGAGAAGAGAACGGAGAAGGCCAAGCAATATCTAGATGATTGGAAGGTCTGTTGTGTCATCCCTTTTGGCTGTCTGTCAGTTCGTAACGCAGTGATTGCAGAATCATGCTGAAACGCTACAAAGCCAGTTGGAAGAATTGCAAAAGAAGTTTGCCAAGTCGGAAAGAGTAAACAAGCAACTTTTGTCGGAGATCGACTCTATGAAAGAACTTCGAAACTCAAGGGTTCGTCTATCTTCACATTGACACTCCCGCAGTACTAATATCCACCCTTTTAGAATTCTCCTTTCGAATCCGAAGAAGAAGTAGCTCATGTTATGGGCCAGGCTGTCCCGTCGTCCCCAGCCCCCATCCTTGCTGCCGGAACCTCCCAACGTAGGATTACCTCGAACAAACCATCATCCAAGTCATCATCACGTCCGACATCCAAAGGATCTGCACCTGCCGCGGCATCGTCACAGTCTCCCTCGAAGTCTGCAACTCGTGAACTTCCCCATACGCGGGAAAAAGGGAAGAGTAAATCCACTGTAGTCGAGCCAGATAGCGATGCAGACACTGAGTTCAGGCAGCTCCAGAAAAAGACAAGGCCTCACCCAAAACCTAGATCGAAACAAGCTGCGCTCGCTCATGACTCGGACATCGAAACCATTTTTCAGGAAGGTACCACAGAGGGGAAGAGGCGTCAGGGAAAGCGGAAAGCTTCTCCTCTTTCTTTAGTCAACGAAGGAGATGAAGAGGTCAGAGCCTCGGCAGCTCCTGTGAAGAGAAGAAAGCGTAACGTCGACACGGAACGGCCTCAGCCCAAATTCAAAACACGGGGAGGTAGTAAACCCTCCACGACAGAGAGTACCGCTTCGACTGCCATAGTAGACCCAGAACCCGAAGGCTCAACTAGTCAGAAAAACGGTATGGTAAAGAAGCGGAAGATCAATCTATTCCAACCTTCAGGCAAGATGGACTTCGCAAATTTGGATTTTGGTTCGCAGGTGCGTTTCTGGATTACTATTATAACACTGACAAGATGCTTAACCGACCTTCCCGACTTAGGGAAGTGGTATTCCTTCGGTGCTATCACCTTTAAAACCAGAACAAGCTGTTCCTGCCCGTTCAACCAGTTTTCTTTCGTTTTTGAAACGATAATGAATGTATACGAGTAATTGAATGATAGATATTCATTGAAAAGTAGAGACACAAAACTGTAGCCACGTCATGAAACTCCTCTCGACGTGAAAAGGCGTGATTAGAGCGATTAAGGAGGCTGTATCAATCTGAAGCACCTATTACAATGTAGTTGCACCTCAACCCGAGTTCCACGGTGTAGCAAAACGCTCATACGAAACGTCGGGGGTGCAGGTGGTTGGTAAACGGTGAAAAAAAACATCTTCGGAAATTTTGTATCTATATAGCGACTTAGCTGCTGACCAATCAAGTCACGTGTAGCCCGGCTTTTTCAACCCGTTTTCAAGCCCTTTACCTGCATGCTGCCATGAAACGTTGTAAACGTTCCAATTCAATCATAACTTCTATTCGCTCTCAGTCACCATGAACATTCTTAAGCTGCTCTTTTCTTCCCCACCCGCTCCGTTGAGCTACATGAAACTTGGTCCTGATGGCAGCCAAGATAATCCCTTGATGGTACGGATGGCACTCCTGAAGCTTAAACTGGTTTTTAAGCTCGACACGATTGAAGATTCAATTTTTTACCTGGGACTCTGAAGCGACAGGGACGAGCTGGTGGAAGCATTTTGAGAATGAGATACCAACATTGGCGGAAATGGGATTCACTCAAGTTTGGTTACCTCCCCCGAATAAAGCAGCGCACCCAGTAAATGCCTTCGTGTCCTTCGAGGGGTAATTTCTGAACCAAGCTGTTACTTTTAGGAAGGAAGGGGATATGACGCTTATGATCTTGTCTGCGTTTTGTTTCTTTATTTGTTGAACTGTTATTCTTAACTTACCTACAGTGGGATTTGGGCGAATTTGACCAGAAAGGCGCGGTCGCTACAAGATGGGGTGCGTGTCTCCTGCTGTCATGTGCTACTCGCCTTCCTTGACCTGGTGAAACAGGCTCAAAAGAAGAACTTTTGAGTGCATGTCGCGTCGCGAAAGAACACCAAGTCGATATCATCATAGATGCGGTGCTCAATGTACGACTTACGCGCCTCTTCACTGATGCCGTAACAAAAACTGAGTTTCGAGCAGCACAAGCTTGGTGCAGACAGAGTTGAAAAGTTCAAAGCTGTGACTGTTGATACTCAAAATCGGTTAAAGGAGCTTGAACGAAAAGAGATCGAGGTAGCTATCTCTGTCTTATTGGCCTCAAGATAGACTTCTGATGCGAGCAGGGATGGACGGTCTTCGAATTTCCAGGACGAGGTACTAAGGTAGGAGCCTCACAGATGCACAAGGATTGCTATTCATTGTCCACAGTACAGTGCCTTGCATTGGAACCAAGAACATTTCACTGGTAATGGACGTTACCGATATTACGGGATCAAACTCACCATGAGCTATAGGACTCGACTGGGACAACAGTACCCAGACGAAAGGTGTTTTCAAGATTGTCGGAAAAGGTCACAAAGGCTGGTCAAAAAATGTTGATAAAGAGTTAGGGAACTATGATTACCTCTTGGGCGTTGATGTATGTCGTGAAGGATACAATGCAATCTAGCGAGATTATATTCCCAATTACAGATCGACCATCGCCATCCCCAGGTGCAAGAAGATTTCTTTGCCTGGGGACCCTGGATACTGCAGGCATGCTTTCATTATTCTATTTACATACATCATTGACACGAAAAGGGCTTTCAGACTACAGGAGCAGTTGGATTCCGCCTTGATGCTATTAAGCACATAGACCGTAAATTCACCCTACGCTTCGTACGTCACTTACAAACTCGTCTTTCGTCTTCCCAATTGACACCTACTCCGTCAGCTTGAAAACTCCCGAAAGTCTACAAACTCCCGAATGTTTTCTGTTGGTTCGTCTATGGCATTCAATTGTGGAATAAGCTGATTATCCATGTAGCGGAATACTGGTCCGGCAAGTGAGTTATAAATGATCATCCTTGCCATTGCAGTGCTCAATTTAGCGAAGCATAAACGCTGTTTTACCGTACACTCGTACTTTCAAAGGCGAGGTAACGTGTCTCTTGCCTTCTTCCTCCGCTCAGTCTCACCGTTTCAACAGACGGCTTTCTTTGACGTCCCCTTGCACATGAATTTCCATCATGCTAGTCAACACTACTCCCGCTACGACTTAAGGAACGTCATGAATGATTCCCTAGTCAAGATTAAACCAGGTCACGCAGTCACCTTCGTTGATAATCATGAGTAAGTATATCATAAAAGTTGTGCATCCACTCGGCCTGATATTTTCTTTTTGAGCACTGTAAATCGATGCATCTTACAGAACAAAGCTGCTACTGACCATCAGCTCAGGTCGAAGGTCAAAGTCTTGAAAGCTGGGTGGGTATATTAACATGTCCCAAATTCTTCAAGCTCATTTTTCTCAGGTCGGGGACCACTTCAAAATCCAAGCATATGCGCTGATTCTTCTGCGAGGCACAGGATACCCGTATGTCATCAGTTGCAAAGGTTCTCTCAGTTCTAATCATTGAGTTTGGTAATCCCTAGATGTGTTTTCTACGGAGATCTATATCCAAATTCAGAATGCTACAACGAAAACATTGCCCGAAACCTCAAGCTACTTATCAAAGCGCGGAAGTTGTATGCTTATGGTGGCACAGAGGACTACACATCTTCCAAAAACTGCGTCGGTTTCGTCCGCCTCGGTGATTCAACGCATTCTGGATGTGCGGTGATACTTAGTAATCGAGAAGAGTGAATTTGTTTTCTTTGGTGTGGATCTGTCAACTGATTCTGTTTGTTGGATGCAGTGATTATGTGCATACCATTCGGATGAATGTAGGACGGGTGCGTGTTTCCGCAAACACATACGGCGAGTCTAGCACATCTAATCTTTGGCGTCGGTAAAGTCCAATGCTGGTTCGACATTCCAAAGCTACCTGACAACAGACGGCCGAGTAGAAATAGATGCGGAAGGCTGGGGTGAGTTTACTTGTTTTGCAGGCTCCGCCCAGGTTTGGGTAAAGCTTTAAGATATACTAATCTACTCGAACGAGGGAGGGTGAACATAATGCTGAGAGTTACTGCTTAGATTGAGTACTGAACGATAAATAGTGTGTCCATACACGATATGTTCTTTGACGTACATTACATTCACGAGGATCGATGTGATTAATCTCGTAGAGGCAAAACTGTTTCAATTTCCTGTAGTGCTTGCATGACCACTTCATCTGCGTGCCGCTTGGATACTAGTTGAAGAGAAAGAGGCGCATTGTTAGACAATAAAGGGTCATCTTGAGATTGTAAGTTAGTAAAATTTGAGATGCATTACAATGTTCACTCACAGATTGCCGCGGAATAGGCGTCAGCTTCACTCCAGGGCTCTCTAGAATCAGAATCTTTGGGGTCTAACGAAGCATTTGCTTTAAGTCCAGTAGGAAAAACGGCTGCTGGAAAGTCTACGCAATTGAAAACGGAGGTGTATCTATAAGTTTGAGCATTAGTCACGCGTACGGGTCCTCCAAGACCAAAAGGAAATCAGCGCACCCCCAATATTTGGTTGTTTGTAAAGGTTGAGCGGCACCATATTGAGCAGGGCACAGTAGGACATCGATGTTTTGAGTGTTCCAGTGTAAGTAGTATTTTGCTCTAAGGGCGTCCCGTTCAAGTAGAAGCTAACAGAAGGATTTAAGGTATGAGCAGCGGATACAGGAGTAACGCTCTGAGTAATGACAAACAAGGCAGAGTTAACCCATGAATGAGAGCAATACGAACCTCCCATAGTTGGTGAGAACTGCGGTCCTTGACACCCGGGAGAGTGATCACCCACTCAGTAAGATCACAGAGTGGTTCTCCAGTGGCAGCAGCTCGAGCACGTACACTTGCCCCTTACAATACATTATCTTCCATTCATCCTTACCGCGAAAATATTGTCACTTACCTCCGTCAGTGAAGTAGAGAGATTGCTATAAGTACATGGCTTATCAAATGGACTTGATATTCGGACACAAAGCAACTCACAGCCATGACTGTTAATTCTTGATGGTACTTGGGATTGTAGTCCATTATATCGAAATTACCCGTCTTTCTCAGAGCGGCTACCATCGCATTGAGAGCACGGCGAACAGGTGGTTGAGGTAGCACGTTTCCGTCATCCCACATGACGCCCAAGCGAATCTTGCCACCGGATCCGGACCACCTTACACCTTCGGGCTTCCACGGTAGAGGGACGAGACTCATGTTTTGCAACCAGGGCTGAACCTCGAGAATAACTTGAAAGAAGAGAACGATATCTCTTGAACTGAGAAGGATTATGAAGTGGATGTAGTGAGCATTCAGAGCGACAATTGATCAAGCAAACCTTCGAGCGAGAGGGCCACAAGTAGCAATGATTGCTTCATTTCCAGGTACAGAGGAGCAGCCGCGCAAGCTATTGCTTGGTAGGCGTTTGGTTGTCGGTTCTACCGATTGGCATCAAAAACAAAGAAGAGTGAGTAAAAGAGGTCGACAACTCTCACTAAGGGTATATATTCCACAGCAAGAAGCGGGCGACCGTAGACTTCCCCCAATATCGGTGCCAATACTCAAAGGAGAGCCTCCAAACGCAACCAAGGCTCCACAGCCACCAGAGCTTCCTCCACTGGTGAGGCCAGTATTGTGGGGATTCAATGTTTGTCCCCAAAAGGAATGGGTTTCGAGATGCATGATGGACTGTGGAAGAGTAGTCTTGCAATAAAATACTATACGACAGAGAGTAATAGGTTGGCTCGACCAGGAAAAATCTTGAGTCATTGTACATACCGCATCCTGCATCCCAAAGGATTTGATTTACAGGAGCATGTTCAGTCGAAATAAGCCTGTCCAGATCACCCGAAAAGCCACCAGTAGCTCTCTTCCCTTTCAGGCCCAAGTGATCCTTCATAGTGCGACATTCTTTGTAAGCGTAACTTGAAGCATACTTACTTACAAGGTTCGCTGACCTTAACACTGATAGGAAGCCCTGCAGTAAGCAGGTGAGCTAGCACATTCAGCAAAGTTGTTAGATCAACGTCACCATGCAAAGGTCCGATTAAATGGCCGGTCTTTTCGTAGTACTCGTCAAGCTCTTTCGCCCGAGCGAGCCCTTCCTCGAAAAAGACTTGAGTTAAGCAACAAAGCAACTGATGGGCAATCGCCGCGCGCTTCATGAACGCAGTCAACACCTCAACGGCTGTTGCGTTTTTGGTTTTGATAGCAGATAGGATCTTCGTAGGACAAAGTGATAGAGATAAGGTGAAAGCTCCGCATAAATGAACCATGCAACTTACAGCCGTGGCGTCATTGGATGGGTCCGTAAGTTGAAGTTCTTTCTCGGACATCAAACCACTCGCAGCGGCGGCGTCAAGGACATCGGATCCAGCAGGGTATCGTGCAAGAAATTCCGGGAAAAGGCGTAGATCGGCGGGGATGCTAGCTTCACGCTCCGCAACCACGTCGCGAGCCACTTGAGGCCATTCAAGGAGCGACGACATTGAACAGAGATTTTGGCAGGAACTACGAGGGTGAGATCTAAACCTATGGGAGTGAAAGCTGTATATGTAAATGAGCACAACGGCAATCTCCCAAGAAGCAAATTTATGATATCAGTGGTCACAAGGGAGAGGTTCGGAATCATTTCCTGAGGACTTTCAGTATGTATGTCATTCTGTATAAGCTGGAAAGAGATTGTTCCAACTAGAAGCTCCAGGTTTTGCCAGGTCACTTCTTTCCCTCTGGATGTTTTCTCATTGCCTTTACGTTTCAGTGCCTTTTCATCCTGAAAAGCTTTGTTAGATGATATGCGGCGAGGGCAAGATTGAGTAGAGAAACAGGAGTGATTCTTTGGTATGGTGGGTTTATGGAAGGGGGGGTATGCGGAGCTGCCAAGGAGATTCCTGCGCCTTGCAAGGGGCACGAAAACGACATCAGAAATTTGACCTTCTATCTCAACCTCATCACTATTCTCTTGGCCCTCTGTTCCTTTATAAAACCCTCCCTCCTCGGTGTTTATGTTAGGTGTCTTTGTGGTTTCAAGAGCGAGCTTGACCTTGAGATGGGTTGGTTCTGTTTCTTCAGGTTCGGAAATCTGTGCCCAGCGCCCATATAACGCAAAGTTGGAATTGGCTATCTTCTGTATCTGCAAAGGATTATTCCCATCTCTCTCTTAGAAAGCAGCCATTCGATTTTCTGAAGAATCACAAAGCGTACGGAGGGATGGACAATTTCTATATTCTACAAACTTTTCGAAATTGATGTGCCTGTGGAATGTTTTTCGTAAACGACTGTACGTAAAGCGCAAAGATTTCTTGCCTTTCACCTTCCGCAATGCTATGCTGTTCCCGTAGGTACCTCAGTCTCATCTCTACGCGCCATTGGATTCCATCCAAATTCAGCCGTCATTTCGCCACTGAAGAGGGGAACACTCCAAAAATCAAACCTAAATCCACGACCGCCCTTCGACGCACAGCTTCAGCTTCACTGCCAATTCGAGCGAATCCAACACCAACTAGAAGCAGTATTGAAACTGTTTTCACTCTAGCAACTGCGCAGAAATATCTTCTTTCTCGTCTGCAAGATCATTGGCGTTCCAGTGATCTGCTACACGGCGCCCGTATCTTTCATGAATCGTTCTGGGTTCCCAACTGGGAGCAGGGAGAAATCTTCGTATTCGGCAACGGAAGCTTTGTATGCTGGGGCCTTGGGGAGAAAGACGCGCGGAGATTTGAGATGGAAGTACTGCGACCTATATCTGGTTTTCAAATCGCACCCTTGAAGGATGCAGAAACAGAAGAACTGGAATTCGTCACTGATCGAACGGAGTTAAGTGAGTTCTGATACTCTACTTTACAAAGTCTAACAATCAGCTCTACAGAGCGACCCGTCTTCAAGGTACTTCACATGCAATGTTTACCCATTAAGACCAGACTTAACATTGTTCACGTAGGTGACCTGATCATATTAGGGAAAACGGCACCTGTCGGCTCTCAGGACGCGCCACTCTCTAGACTGCCCACCATGATTTTCCCTCAAGAAACACTGCTTGCCCGATACGCGTTCTCTCAGGCATTATCGCGTTCCACGGCTCTCTCTGGGCTTGAGGAGTTATTGGATGATTATCTCTCTTCAATGACACATCTTCCTCAAGCTCTAGAAGAAACAGGGAAGCCTGGAATGAGTCGCAGAGCTCTCATTAAAAAGTTGGGCCAATTGATGAAGTTCAGGCAGGGCTTGAACTTGAACAGAGAGAATTTCAGCGATGTTCCGGACTTTTATTGGACTGAACCTGAACTAGAACGTGAGTCGATGAACTACAGTATCCTTTGACCGCTCAATTCCTATCATTACGTTGCAGGTTATTTCAAGTCCATGAGTGATGCTTTGGAAATCAAGCTTCGAACGGACTCAGTGAACGATAAAATTACATATGCTGCAGAAGCGCAATCTGTGTTAAGGCAACTATTGACGGAGGCAAGGATACCTGTTATTGCACGTTGATTGTGCTTTATTGATGTTTTTGCTCCAGTCATCTTCGCACAATCTTGAGTTGATTATCATAGCCCTCATCGCGGTAGAGGTAATTGTGGTAAGGGTGTCACGCACTTGCAGCTAAACCAGATCCTCATTCATATATACCACACAGGCGCTCATACGAGACGGGCCCGAACTTTGGGAGATGCTGAAAGGAGACGCGGCGCAAGAATGAATGAAGGAAACCATGAACAAGACCATAAGTATCATCCTGCTCTTCAATGTTCACCCCTACTCATGATAAAATATCCTAAATCAAGTGTGGAGGCACTGCTGCAGATTCAGTGATACTTGACATGAAACTCATGGTCTGACACACGATATGAAGCCAACTATCACACAAGTAGATGATAGCACTCCCATGGCAAGATGTATAAGGCCTGATGTAATTGATTTGTAGAGAGAAGCTCCCTTGTAGGTAAACACCACTAACAAGTTTTGTGCTATTAGAGAATTCAACAATTGGTCTCGGTCAATTTCTTACCTGGTGTGGACAATTGAGTCGTCGCTCTTGGCACAATTTTGGAATAATGAAGCACGACCTGATCTTACTTTAAGTATCACACAATGTGAATAAGTATCTAGACATCACACATCACTCGATTGCGAACAATATCGTCCATACCAGAATAGCACCAACGATGACCACGAACACCATGGGTCGACTCTTTCAAGGCTGAGTCAGTAAGGCGAATAGCAAGCAGAAAAGGAACAAACGTACTCAGACTCTTCGAATAAAGGGGGAACCTTGAACCCAAAAGCGTGATTTACCTCTGCAATAGGCATAAGGGTTCAGAGAAAATGGGTGAATATTTTGGACACTTCTTATATAACTGACCACCACATCAGTTGACGATAGGCTCATCCGGAGTTTGCCGACTCTTACTCACACAATTCCTCTCAAGTTGGAAGACAACCAACATGACTCTTCATTTTTGAACATAACACATAAGGATAAATAAGGATACTACAATACTCAAACGTCCCCTGACCCACTTATTGCTTGATGAAAGTGGTCATTCCCTGGACGGATGTACCTGAATAACGTCTTTGTGAGCAGATATTCTTCATAAAATTGCCAACATCACAAACTCACTAACTGTAAGGCCAGCAGCTTCAGAAGGACCAGCGATATCAATTTTCTGGATGTTCTGCGCTTGTCCAGGAGCGTTCAAGGATAAAACGTCGATTGCGGTTGCGTTAGCGGCCAAGATATACATAAAACTGTACAAAAATGTATTCTTGCATCAGTAAGTCATGAACTTCTTTTGTCACTCACTCTTTCCCGGCTATGGAAGCGATATCATTGTCAATGGTACCGCTGTTGTTTCCCTGTGCATATTGCTATATGTGCATGATTTCATCAGTACGGGCTAGATCTTGGATCGGTAGGCCTTGATTACCTTCACGATGGATCCTTTAAGATTGGCATCCACGTTAACTTCAGTGACCATGGAGGTCCCGATGTCAGTCAAGTAAAAGTTGCCTGTTTGGTTGCTGAAGCTGGACCAGCAAGTAGCGGATTGTCCATCGATTGCTACAACTGAAGAGACATTCGAAGAATTGTCACCAGAAGTACTGAAGTCGAATATATCGAATCCGACTCCTGCATCGGTAGCTAGAATAGCGTTCTTGCCCTCGATCAAGGTCATCGAGAAGGGAAGAAGGCCTCCCTGTGCAGGGGCGACAGATACGAATTCTGGAGACAATGAACCATCTGATGCTACGTCCCAGACTGCCAGAAATCCAGGCGTGGGAGGTATTCCTTTCACCGAGGCAATTAATTGTGTGTTATCCTCTGAGAAAATAATATGACTGGCACTCCCAGCAGGGCCTGTGGCCGGTGTCGTTTGGTTCAAGTTTAAAGCCCGGTTGGTCCCAGAAATATTTGTAAGGCCCTTTGTTGGATCGACCTTGAAGCAACTACCAGTTTTGAGATCAGTGATAAACATGTAACTTTTTCTCGTGCCTATTACAGACCTAACTCCATTCACTTGACCGCCGTTTAGAGCACATAATGTATCACCGGCTTTGTTGAACGCCACGGACACAGGAAACTCTCCACCACTGCCGACCGGATCCCCGATCTGCTTGAGGTTTATGGGGTCAGATGGATCAATGCTGAAGATAGATAATGTATTTGAACCAGGCTACAGAAAAGGTCAGCTGATTTGCTGAGTGAAACGGCTTCGAGGACCCACGTTCACTGTAGCTAGCATGCCCGCCGCAGCGCTAACTTTGATAGCGCCCTGTGTAAAAAGTCCATCTGGCCCATCAGTGACTCCTCCATTATTCCCGTGTAGCCCTAGGCCACCAGTGGCAATTGCTTGTCGTAAATTCTGGTTTTGAAAGATAATTTAGAAGAGTTTGATGGAGTCATTGTGTATGTTCTCTTACCAACGTGCCGTCAGCGCCTATGTCAGCAGCAACGACAAAGTTTCCAGTCTGTTCATTGGTAATAACTGTAAATTATGTAGCTCAGTATATCTTGCACAAGAAGAACGGCACATACAATAAGCAGCACCGACAGATTGTCCCGCCGGACCGTTCATCTGCATCGTCGTGCCTCTACGAACTATAGGGCTACTTGACGAGAAAGTGGCGAAAAAGATCGCTGGAAAAACCGCTGGAGATGCAGATAATCTCATGGTATAGTCACAGATGGACGGGAATGCTGAGAAATCCTAGGCGACGTAGCAACAATGATGCAACTAGAAAAGAACGAATGTGAGGTTGAGCACTGCTCCTCGATTATTTAGCGAAAAGAAATGAGAAAGTGAGAAAATGGATTGTTCGAATATTCGCAAGTTAGGCCTTATTTATATACGAGCGGTCGCAGATTTGCTGATAGACCATAGCTTTGGATTCGGTAGCTTGGTGAGTAAACATGCCAATGATTCCTCACAGCATAAAACGTCCCACTTGACGAGGAACACTAGTGTTTCCTTAGCATTGAATACACTAAGATAATATCATTGATTCGGATTATTGATCCTGGGTAGCGATAGAGATATTTGTATAGCGTTTTTCTTTCGGGTAGGAAATGTCTGGGTCAAGTAAGCAAAGACGGTCATTGAAACACTGAGGAAGACGCGCCTGATATTGAAATATCGCGCTCTGCATAGCATTCCTATCACAGCTTGTTGCCGCAATCGAACGTGAGCAGGAAATTGATCATAAAGTTGAGAACATTGAAATGGGGCTGCCTCACATGCAAACGTCGCACTGTAGCTTCCAGGAGTTGAAAAGGGTCCGAATCATTACTGGGAAGATGGATGTAGGGCCATCTGTCATGATACGGTCAAGTTTACCCTTTCTTGATTATCCCCAGTTCGTGTTAGCCGCATCAGAATTCTGTCATCCATATTGTTTGCTGTGCGTAAAATGCACCCAGCTCGCTATCGAAGAAACTGATTAAGTGAGAACACATTGGCTGACTACATGACTTACTTTCCCTAGCTAGGATGTTTATGACCAGTTCGTTCTCACTTTGTTTGCTGTCATACTCTTTTAGACCCTTAGTACCCTTTACATGTATGTCTCCACCGGGGAAGTCAGCCTTAAGCATGCTTCCCTTCTCAGTCACCTTTTCACCGCTGAACAGTGTGGCGTCTTAGTTTCCGAGTGATATAACATGGGTCAAAATCTGCGTGGTCACGTTGAACAAAGATTCAGTGATATTCTGATATACCATTGAGACAGCATGATCGACTAAATCTAGCGCCGTTTTGCGGGTGGCGATCCAGTAGCTTCTTCGTCGGCCTTCCGTTTGGTTCCAAATCCGAAAACAACCTTGGATCGTTCACCAGGAGTGGCCGTGCCGCTTTGCGCAGGGATGTCGACCGTTGATGAGATACGAGAAAAGCCTGCTCTCGGACCTGGTGAGCCGTTACTCCCAACCGAAGCGAAACCTGAAGGAGCAGGACTGTCGCCGTTGGCCAAGGGTCCGGGTAGCGTCATGATACCCGACTCCATAGCCGCCTTTGCGCTCTTCGTCTCCTTCTTCTTCTTCATCTTTTCCGTCTTCCCTTTCGACAAGGGCTGGGCATCAAGGAAGTCCGCAGCCTGAGGAACAGCACTACCAAAAAGTCAAAATTATGCTTAAATGGCAGGATGAAACCAGACACACCCTCTGTTACCGACGGACAACACGAAGTGAGCTTGTCCTGCTTTCTGTTGCCGTTGCTGAAAAGCAGCGCTCATACTCAAAGGCGTGTCGCCACTGGCCATCGCAAGCTGCTTTTTCTCCTCCTCAATCTTCTTCAATCTCTTTTCTGTTTTCATTTTCCCGGAGCCCTTTCCGTGGAACTTGTGCGAAAGAGCCTTCCAAGCCTCTTTTGGAGTCAAAGTTCGACCATGCTCATCATAATATACGATGTTGACATCTGGCTTGTAATGCTTGAACATCTCCAGATTCTCCCTCGCTTCCTGCTGCTCTCGCAATCGATTTTCATATTCCCTGGTGACTTGATCTTTGTTACCACCTCGAGACTGGAGACGTTCCAAATCTCGTTGAGCAATTCGGCGACGCTGATCGGCTAACCAAAGATCGCGTTGCAACTGAGTGTGTTCGCGATCTTTCTGATCGGCAGAGGGAGCAGAAAGTATGCCCTGCTGCCGAAGGATGTTTAAGGTCGAAGCCATACCAGATTTGAAAGTCTGTTCAGAAGACGTTCCGACGACATCATCCCCGGCGCTATGATGTTCACTTTCTTCAGCTTTGATTGCGGCCTCGATCCGGTGGAGAATCTCCATGTCGTCGTCCTCTTCATCTTCGTCCTTTACAACAGCTTCATCTATGACCATCTCCTGCACGCTTTCATCCCTTGGGGCCATAGAAATATCCCGTGATGGAGATTGGGGTTTAGTAGATTCCTGTACGGGAGGCAAAGGCTTTCCTTTGGGTTCTTTCTTGACTGTGATTGGAATATTGCCAACCGCTCGAACAAATTCAGACGTATCATCGAATACAAGTCCTCCATCCTCCTCGTTGTTAATCATCTTATCATCGTCGCCCTCAGGTTTGGTGAGGGCCTCCCCTTCCTGTGCCTCTCGCTCTTCCACAACTGTGAAAGATACTTGAGGAGTAGTCGACAGATACACGGAAGAGGTCACATACCTCTCCTTGCGAGTTCTTCGGGAGTTATCCTTTTCCGTTTGCTCAGCTTTGCTCTACGAGACCTTGCTAAAGCAGCCTGAAGCTCATCATCGTCAACGAAATTGACATCGAGATCTACAATTCGTGGGACAGGCGTTACGTCGACATTCATTCCATCCTCAAAAGCCAATTCGGCTTCAGCAGGGAGTCGACGATTATGACGCTTCTTTTTTGTCTGGAATGCATGAAGTGAGAAACTCGATCCTGCAGCCTACAATGTTGCTTACCTTCGGTTTTTTGAATCCGATATCTTTTTCCTGAATATAGTCTGCGGTTGCTAAATTTTCTGATAACGTATAAGGAGAATGTTGGGTTGTGATATAAGTAAGGAAGACTTACTCTTGTAGTCGATCGAAAGCAGGGACTTGTTCAATGAAGTGGCGGTTTCAGTTTCCTTATGTCTAACTGCGGATTTCTTCGAGGCGACGGAACTACCTAGACGAAATTCCTAATCTTGAAGTTAAAAACCTATGATATGAAGGTCTTGACTGAACACTCGCCGTTTCTGCTGCACCTTCCATCTCCTCGTCATATTTGGCAAGGACCGCGCGCTTCATCCCCACATTACCTTCGACAAACTCATCGTCGTCGAAGCCTGTATAATTGTGCTTCTTGGTTTTGAGTTCTAAATTCTTTCGCAGGCGTTCTTCTTCAGCCATTTCGATGTTCTGTAGTTCATCCTCTAAGACAGATATTAGAAAGGTGTAGGTAACAGGTGTAATCAAGGCGCACCTTCGTTGTCGAGGATGCGACTATCTTTAAGTGTAAGTATGCGAGCATCTCCTTCATCCATGGCGTCGAAGTCATGGCTAACCTTCAACCCAGCAAGATCACCTACAACACGAGTTGGTTAATTGAACTAATTTGAACACATAAAGCGACCCACGCTCGGTATAGTCTTCCTGTATAACCTTGTCCATGCTGTCAAACTCCTGTAAACGTTTCTTCGCCAGCTCCTTCTCCTTCTTCTTGTTCTTCTTGATCCATTTCAACGTATCGTCTCCGTCTGCGTCCGCGTCACCGAGGGTGGCGCCCTTGAGCGACGCATTCAGTGCTCGTCGATTCCGAACTCTGCGTAACATAATTTTCCATGAGAAAGATATCCACCAGCGTATTATGATACTTACTTCGCGATGCGGTCAGCGATTTCTCTGTGGAATACGAGTTAACCAGGTCGAATTGGGGAAACTCTCACACTCACTTAGATTCTCGTTCTCTAGCCTCTCGTTCTCTCTGCTTTGCGTAGTTATCCTCCGCCTGTTTATCCTTATCGTCCGCAGGGTTTGAATCGTCCGTTATAGGTTTGAGCCCAATGGAGATACGGATTTTGTTCGTCTCCTCCAAGCTGATGCTCTCTTCCATAGACATAGTTTGAGAAGGACACCACGTAGTGTAATGTTGTAAGACGGGTAGAAGGGAAAGCAAGTTTGAAGCAAATAGAGAGTCGAGGTCGTGACTTGGGGAGACGAAGATAATTCAGCTGACATAAGCTTCACTTCTTGTTTGCGTCCAATTCCGGCTCGTTGCAACCAACTATGGCTTCTCTTTTCAGACCCTTCCAGAGATCGTATAATTATCTTGTACGTCTGCCACTGATGGTTCAGCTCTCTCGCTCTTACTTTCTGTCTTCTCAGTACCGGACAGCTCATGAGAAGCCAGTAATGTTTTACTCAGTGGTATTGGGAGTTATTGGGCCAGTTATGACCGTTGTTATCCCACCGATACGACAGTCCTTTGGCTACGTCCCTCCTCCAGCGATTCCTTCGTCCTATCCTCGTATGTTCCTGTGCCGTATCTCTGGACCGAATTTCACATCTCTCGCTGAACAGTGCCGAACAGGCCCAGACGGCCTATCTCTGGATATGAAGATGAATAGACGACAACTACGCGAGAGCATATTGACAATTACGACTTGTTTCTTAAACAAAACAAGTAATTCATTGTTCTGTCATAATCCCCCTTGGATTGTGTAGATTCGAATTTCCAAGGATGTCTGTGCATCCTTCTCGCAACAGTAGTTGACGGTTCGTCTATAGACCTCATCTTTTTCGAACAAAAGCGACACCAGAGACATTTTGAACCAAGTGTTACTTCGACTACTACTACATCTTTTTACTTTGAACTCGGAGAAGCATTTTTCTTCAGACCATATAGCTCGTACTCGTCCAAGGACAAACTACTTTTACTTTCAACTCTGCTGTGAGTGCTAACAGTTGTATGAATTTCCTGAGCGATCATCACCTGAACCGATCGTTGCGAGATTACATTCCCTCCGCCTGCTGTCATATTCATGGTGGCTGCTTCTCCTCCCGTGATGGCCAAATCCTGTTGAGGTTGTTCGCCATCAAAGAGCGCGGCTGTTTCCTCCAGCGTCCGTCCTGTCCAGCTAAGATGTTTAACCGCAGAATGTCAAAATTAGGATGTACTCACCCCTTGTCTCCACAATAAATGTAACCACAAATACTAATTCGATTACCAAAAGCCCACAGTATCTGAACAAAATAATGAGCGAACGCTCCTTGGAAAGAAATCATCTTTACACTATATAATACCACCATCCAAGTCTCTCAATGGCGATAGGATTAGCGAACTGATTGAAGATGGTGGTCACGTATACGGTGAAATTCTGAAACACAATCAACGCGATCCCTTTACCCTGTTAAACTTCACTTACCATCACTGCAAACCCCTTCGCTCGGATCTTGTAAGGAAGGATTTCTAACGTATATGCCACTAGCATAGGCGTGTACGCAATATCATAAAAGAGATAGTAGATGAAGATCAGTGGAATTGTGGCTATTAGTACGCCAGTGAACCTTTGATGTCCGTGAGATATCGAAAGAGCTCACCTTTGGCTGCGGCTGTCTTGTGGAGAGCATTGAAGAGAGCTTCTGTGACGGTCCAAAGACCAAAAGCTTAACGTTGATTCAGTAAGGACAGGACCCTTCTTGAAATTTTGGTCTGACCTATCAACATCCCCGAGTTTGATAAAATGAACAATGATCTTCGACCAACTAGATCAATCAGCATGGCTGAAGACAATCCAACCAAAAGGTTGAAGATCTGAAGATCTCTCATTTATTAGTATAGCTGTTGTTGACAATTTCTAAGTCATCTCTTTCACCTGAAGGCCTCCATTGATAGCGGCTTTGGTTTCCGTGGTCGTGATACCTACTCCATCCAGCACGAGGTTAATGTAGTAAGACACAAGCCCATTTCCACTGTAGCATTTGGAACGATGAGCTAGACTCTTCAAAAGTAAGGGAACACGATTATACCTCCACTGGGAGAATATAGCAATGGCAACAATAATTTTCATGCGTTTTCTGTTTCCTGGTGTAGCGAGCAGTGAAAGATACGAAGTGCTTTTGTTTAACTCCTGTTCCATTCTAATTGCATGCCTGATTTGCGCTAGCTCGAAAACGACGAGGGGGTCGTGTTCATTGCTACCGTTGGCATGGTATTTAGTGAGAACTTGAGCAGCTTGTCCTTCCTGTAGAAAAATATATGTAGTGGCTTAGTGGTATGTCAAAATAAAGGCGAATAGACGCACGTAACCCTTCGAAACCAAGAATCGCGGACTTTCTGGTATGAACCTGAGATATGGAGTCATCAGACTCAGATTCATTGTATCAAGCGTTTACTCACCAAACTAGACAGACTTGGAGAATGGGGACGGCCGCTTGGACTAGAGTCGGTATGCGCCAAGTCCACATACTTCCCTCTTGTTGCTTGAAAGTGGCAAAACATACCTAGGATTGAAACAATCAGGACCTTCGATATTATCTCATTAAGAATGCGGAAAACGTACCCATGCAGCGATGATGCTCCCAAAGTACCAAGTCGTGTTATACAGAGATGTCATTTTTCCCCTCTGTTAGATTTGGTCATAACTTATAAGACCCCTGAGGTATATCACGCAGAAACTACCTGGGTTGGGTAACAGAGTTCGATGAGCAACAGCGGTGCGGCATTTAAACAGAATGTGAGTCCAAATCCGACTGGTGAATAATGAGCTCAATGAGTTGAACCACGGCCAAGCACTTACTCAGCACTCTGGCAGCGATGAACATCTGCATTGTAGTAGATGAAAACTGCAACGCAACTCCACCCAGCATAATGATAGAGCCTATGATCAATGTTAGTCGTCGACCTAGTCCATCAGACGCGAATGGGGTTATTGGGAGACCCTATAGGCAAATGAGCTTCAAAACATTTCAATGAGAAATTTAGATTCTACAATCAATCCGCCAATGTTCTGCGCGCAATTGACAAGACCTGTGCCCGATATCAAGACCGAATCAAGGATATTCAAAAGCGCTCGTACCTAGAACTTGCCCTGTCGGGTAGTGAAAATACTCTTGCCAATCAGGAAGTATCTGGAGTCCTACACCAAATTTAAAGCTGGACTTGAACGCTTGATCATGGATTGACACACCATTAACAAGGGATGAATCCAGGCCATTCACCGCGGATGTTAGAAGAGGCAGAACCAGACAGATGTTGAGTAGCAATATGCCTTGGGAAAGATATTATGCGGAAACTCCCAATGAACACAGTATTCACGAATTACCATGATTCGTCCACCAGTAGCCCCGATGTACGAAGTCAACTATCGTCCATTCTGGAGGTCGAGGGTGTCTTTCCGAATCGGAAGATGCCATGAACGACACTACCAAAATGAAATCCTACTCAGAGGATAGAGAGATAAAGATGAACGTGAAAGTCCGAAAAGCTGCATTTGTCCATCTGGAGCATATATAAGTACGTCTGTATCGATACCAGAGACGTACGTGTATAAACCCCGTTGTCTACAACTTGAGGCACGAGGTCAAACGCTTGCGAACGCGGAACGAGTTTGGCCGGATGTACTAAACTAGACTAAACCGTAGTAGGCTTGTGCGGAATAAAATGCGGGGTATTATATTGAGGTACTCGAAGTACATTGGAGCGAGGACGCGAAACAACATATGCATTTTCCGGAAACTGACCGCGATTAAGCGAAGATTTACCGCAAGAATTATTAGTAGGTTCATCGTTATTTGTCGAAACAGAGGCTTCAGAATATATTTGTCGAATGAAACTAAGCAGCTCGGAACTGGGAGGCGAGAGTCTGAGTAGCACTGCGTCTCATTCAGACTGGATGGAAAGGGTATGAGCGATCAGCCACTAAATACAATCAGAGTATTGGCAAATCAACCTGACCTCGCAGGACTTCCCTTGAACTCAGCTGACGACAGCTTCCTTATGTCTATCGCATATATCTACCGGCAATACGCGTAATCGTGGTATGAAACAGGTGATATGCTGAACAGTTAAATTCTTGAAGTTGATGCGAACATTAACATGCAAAGAGCCGAACAAACCTGATAATGTGTGCAGCAACATCCAAGACTTAACACACCTGCATTCCACCAAAAGAATGTATGCCATTGAAAGATACCCACACATTGACACCAGACACAGAAAATTGAGGAAGTGCGTGAATTGTCAATAGTGCTCTAACCACGGGTAGTAGGAGTGTCAGTGGAAAATATCCTAAGTAAAAATGGGAAACAAGTCAAAGGGTAAACTATAATTGGTATGGCGGTGATGACCACTCGACAAGTGTTCATAGAAAAAGACTATTAAAACGCATGAAACAATACTTGTTGTTAGAGGTGACTAAACAGGCAACAAGAAGATCCGCAGCGAGCGAGCTAGCTGTACACGCATCTGTTGGATCCTTAAGCAAGGAGAGCAGCGATAGCAGCACCAACAATGCCGGCAACACCAAGCTGAGCAGCTTGAGAGGAAGCTCCGTTGGAAGATGAGGAAGTAGTGGATGAGCCGGCGGCGCTGGTTGATGATGAACTGCCGCTACTCGCGCTGTGATAAGTGAATGAGGACAGACTGTAAAGACTATGAGAAACTGGACCTACGGAGCAGTTGATGATGAACCAGAGCCGGTAGTGCTGGCAGAAGAGCCGGAACCAGAGCTGGCAGCGGTGGCAGTAGCCCCAGCGGAACCACTAACAGACTGGCCGACACAACTAGTGGAAGCTGCATAGCGAGATGAAGCACGGCAAGATATGACAGAAGAAATGACACATACAACCGGCTTGAATCGGAACGGCCCCACTCTGCTTTTCGGCACCAGTATTGTCGACTAGGTTAAAACCGATACTCTGCCCTAAAATAGATATGAGCGGGAAAAGATAACCGCATGAAGGCCTCTATCTCACCGGAAGCTATATTCACAGTCCACGTGAAGCTAGTACTGTTGGTAGTCGTAAGAGTTTCCGCATTGGTAGAAGGGGAACCCGAGTTGTAGACACTGAACAAGAACTTGAGAATCATCTCTGAATATAGTATATAGTAACATACCTCTATAGCGGAAGCACGACGATAGTATTTAGTTGCCGGTTAAACGAAAATTCCTTGCGAATTGGCTCACCAAAAAGTAAGGGGCTGTTACAACATCCATGAGCAAACCACAAAAAGAGCGATAATCAAGTGACGTACGAGTTCCACCGGTCCACTGAAGAAGAACAGGCTGGCACTCCGTCAAACTCCCGCTGCAGAAAATTTTATTCAGCGACTATTCGGACACTAAATTGGAAGCGCAGTTACGGTGTGTTGATACTGAAATCCTGCGCGTAAGCACCAGAAATCAAAGCAACGGCGGACGCAAAGAGGACAGCTTTCATGTTGAGTGGGTGAACGAAAGAGAACGTTGTCGTAGGTTGGAGACGAGAAAACCACTCTCACGAGCAAACTTTATATACCTGTTTACGTAGGCACATGATTGATCGCGGTGATGTGACGTGTATCAAGTCGCTAAGGTCAAATTTTGCTCGTCGTTTGGGACGACGACTAACAATTGGAAACCTTTCGAGCTCAGTGTTGCACTGCCTCACAGAGAGCTGGATGCCTCCGCTCCGCAGTAGGCCAATAGTACAGAGGAGTATCCAGAGGTAGGGGTAACCTAATAATATTGTGTGACAAGTTACTTTTACTGCGCTACGCGGACTTAATCAACCGGAATCCGGCACCAATAGCAACGCTCCGACTTATCGCTCTTCAAACACTCAACTTCGTTAATAAACCATAATGATCGCTGACCCACTCGTCTTCCTCCGTCTTAGCATCTTGGCCGAAAATAACCGGAGGATCGACGGTAAACTCTCCCCGTGGCGTGAAGACAATTTTGTCCATCCTACAGGTAGGAAATTTTAGAGGTCTTGTTTCGTGGAAGCCCCATGTATGAGAATTTTTCGGGTCAGCAAATTCGCTCGGTTCGCCAGGGTCCACTAGCCCGTGTTCGCGAATCTGTCTCGCCGAATCCTTGTCGATGGCGTTGAAGTCTCCGCCAATGATCCCTCCATATGCAGCTGGGTCCTCCATTTGCAGTAGCTCGACGCATATAGCCAGCTGCGCAGCGCGGTATTCTGCGGCCCTACCCTGCATCAAAGATTCGAGGTGCGTGTTCACGATGCGAATAGTCAGGTCGCGCCTGCCTTCATAGAGCTCTGGCTCAAGTGGGGCAAGCCTAACGTCGGTGACGAGCGCCTGTCAGTGATCAAGTGTCTGCGTGAGGATATGATCCATCGTGGTCGCAAGAACGCACTTACATTTCGGTACATCTGAGTTGTTGGCTCGTAAGGTAGAATTCCAGCCTCTTGGATGGAAACAGATCGCTCAATTAGCGTAACGTTTCCGTAAGTAGTATTTGGCCATTTCATACTGTCGATGGGTACGACGAAAAAATGACTTTGAATCCAGGGATGTGCAAGTAGCACATTCAGTGCCCTATCATGAACTTCTTGTAATAAGATAACACAAGGAGGAGGGCTACTGCCCTTCAGAACCACTTTGCTCAGATGATCGATCGCCCCAATCGTCCGTTCGTCGACTCTTCTGCCCATGAAGTCAAGGTTCCAAGTGATAATCAGGAGGTCATGATGGCGGGGACGCTGCTCTGTCTCGCGTTGAATTTTATAGTGCTTCCAGCAATTCTTCCTCCTGTGGAAATAATAAAACTTCAAGTCGTGAAGTTTGTGCGGTTGAAAGATTGAAGAGGAGCCACCATAGTTGTAAGACATGCTGTCTGGTATGCGAAAATTGAGACGCTATCGTGTTTGCCTGGATTACGCTTTATTAACGTCCATGAATGTTTGTGGGCGGTTTACTGAGATCAAAACGTTTTTATAGGAAGTCCGATTACACTTGCAGGTTGGATCTCACCACCGATAGCCTGGAACCGAGGATGCGTAGAAGCTTCATGCTCCCCACATTTAAACTCCGCCAGAAGCCGTACAGTTGCCGCCCCCCTCACGATGCACGTGCAGTCGCGTTCTCGCGTTGTTGATAAATTCCTTTCTCTCCTTTATCTTTTTCGTTGCATGCCAGACGATCTGGACAACAGCCCTTTGGGGTTTTCGACGCCGTGGGTGAATCCATATTGTAGATAAAAAAACCAAAATCGCAGGTTATCAATTATCACTGTATACAAATGAGCTACGTCATCACTATTACACATGTTACAGCTATGCAGAATTTCGGCACTCGGTCGGAGTTTAAAAGTGGGGAGCATGGAGGTTCTACGCATCCTCGGTACCAGGCTTTATTCACAAACGAGTTTACTCTTTTTTTTGTGAACTACAGACGGCCAGCCAGGCTACACCACCGATAACTCTGCATGGACAATCACGAGTGCGGCTGTCAACGTTGTTTTCCCATACACGAGGCGTTTTGGCTTGGTGAAAATTTCTGGGAAGTGTTCTTCGACTTTACACTATTGAAGCACTCAATTTAGAGACTGACGCCCATCGATAACAGAAATCCCTTGTAGTAAAGAATGGGTAGGGGTAGGGATCATGTTACCGTGGCGCTCTCTCAGAGTGCTCTATGGTTGACACCATGATACTGGATTAAATTTTGCGTAGGACGTACACATAATATGAATATCGAATACACCATGCAGATTAGCAATCTTCAAGGTTTACAGCTCAGCTGCAGCCCTACGAATGTTACTCTCGCTGTCCTCTTTAGGCTTCTCGCTAAACGCCCGGAGGATGTTCGACTTAATCTTGATTTCATCGAGCTTGGCAGGAGCCAGTGTGCGCTTCTTGAGTATACTTTCCAGTCTGTGAGCAACAATCATAGGATGTCAGTAACCTGATTGAGAAAGTATTGTTTGGAGAAGAGATGAAGGATTTAGATGAACACCACAATACATACCGCTTGGATTCCTTCTCATAATATGCCTCGGTTCCATTTACCATTTTCTCCATAATACGAATATAGTGTTTTGACGCATCACCGATGGTAGAGGAAAGGGCGAGCGCTTCCTTGTGGATAGAATCCCTAAGGTCACCGGAGGCAACAAAGAACTTGTTAGCAAGGACATCGAAGTCTGCCAGACGGCCGGCCTAGAGTGAAAACTGCATTAATATGCCAGCACCAAACCTGGGGAGGGGAAAGAGCCATACAGTGTCAAGAAGACCTCCGTTAACAGATCGCTGGGTTCCACATTTCTCGTTCAGGTAATTGACAAAGTCAGCTTCAGAGCGACCAGCTTCATAGGGAATACCATCTTTGTTGTCCTTGGGGAAGAACTTGATAGTAGGGAAACCTGAAATGCCAAACCGCGTCTTCAATGCCTCGTTCTTCTTGTCGTCTGCGTCAACGTTGACTAAAACACACTATATATTGATAGATTAGTTGATTTCTGAGCTATGGTGTTAGCAGGACGGACGTTGTTTTCAGTTTCGAAAATTGAGGCAACTTTGAGTCCAGCAGATGAGTTGCACTGGTCATATCGTAAAATACAAGATATCTAGCATTACCTTTCTCGTAAGCAGGCTTCATCGCTTTACAGTGACCACACCAAGGAGCCTGCGCGGAAGAAGCATGATGTTACTTCAAAACCATAATGATAGGACCACTCACAGTGAATGTGACGAGTACATCTTTTTTGGGATCCTAGTCCAAAATTCAACATTTCCTTCTTCGCGCTCAACGCGTTTAGGATACTTACCAAGACAATCTCATCAAAGTTACTGTAATCGAGAATACGGTATGAAGGTGGGGGTGGAGGTTTGATACTGGATTTCACGCCGGTCTTTTCGGTAATACTATAGGTCCGGTTAACAGTGGGAATGACTTCAAGATCGAGTGGACTGACAAGGAAGTAAAACTTTCAAGATCCCGACCAGATTCGTAAGGTTCGTAGTTGCCCTTCCCATCAAACCACTTCAAGGTGGGGAAGCCGGTTACACCGTATCTTGAGGAATGGGTAAGTATACACGACAGGGACAAATGATTTTTGCATACGTACTTCCTCCCTAGTTCCTTGCCTACACCATCTGCATCAACCTTGGCGACGAAAACTTTGTCCTTTACATGAGAGTATGCATCGGCCACTTGCTCATAGGTAGGCGCCAGATTCTGAGTATCGAGGGGTTTTTGTCAATGGATGCTTAACTGAACCAGGTGCGACATACTTTACAGTGCCCGCTACGAGCAAGTAGACTTTTGAGAGAAGTTTTGAAAAAGATCAATCGAGCATCCTTACCACCAAGTAGCAAAGCTAGTTACAACAATGAGCATTACGAATCACTAATCATAGGCTACTTACAATTCTACTAGACCAGGTTTGCCTGTGCCTACAACATCATCCCAAGAGTCTGGATTGAGCTCCAGCACATTAGATGCACTAGCACTTGTTAGTATAGCTGTGATGAATAAAGAAATTGAGAGCTTCATGGTGGTAGTAGGAGAACGAGAATAGTTCCACGTCAGAACTAAGTATTATTTAGACGCTCAAGAATGAATTACTAAGCTCGGTTAGGACTCGGTCGCGTTCCAACTCTTTGGAATCGGAGCGAAGGAGAACTCAAAGCATGTATCAGTGATATATGCTTAACTCTGCAATTTTCTCTACATAGTTTGCGCATGGAGGGTTGAGGCCCGGGGGCTACTTATTGATAGCTATTGGTGCCTTAGTCTTATGCGGCGCATATGCCACGTGCGCTCGAGCTTTTTTCAACTCTCCCTACAGCCTTCCCCTTCCGTACTGCGATCTGACTAAAGCGTTTACTCAGCAGACGGAATAAAAGGATTTTTTGGGAATTTTTAGGCGTCGTGATTATTACTGCAACTATGGCCAACCCGGAGCAAGAGGAACAAATCGAGGAACAGTTCATCACCGAGGATGATGTTCTTGCTGAAGTCCCCGATGACGGCGACCAATTAATGGATGAAGATGAAGAAAACGAGGGGGAAGACATTGTTGGAGAGTTAGTACCAGGATCGTCTAGATCAGCTGAGGACAACTCTTTACAAGCGTTTACTAATCACCACTCCTCGGTGTTTTCTGTCGCGGTACATCCTACACAACCACTCGCAGTCTCTGGAGGAGAGGATGATCTGGGATATATATGGGATATCACCGATGGGGAGGTTATCGTGAAATTAAGTGGGCATACAGATAGTGTTGTCTGTGTAGGATGGAGCTTCGATGGTCAGATCGTTTCGACCGGTGGCATGGACGGTAAAATCAGGTTATGGAGAAGAGTTGGCCAGGAAAGCTATAGAACATGGGAGTTTCTGACTGAACTGCAAGGACCAGACGAAGTAATGGTAAGCTTGACGATCTTTTCTGACTATCTCCCATCCTTACAATCACGATTTGTAGTTTCTGAAATGGCATCCGAAAGGGAATGTTCTATTAGCTGGCTCCAATGACACTACCCTTTGGCTATGGCAACGTAAGTGAACGTTCCCCCCTTACCACAATACGACCAGTCAACCGTTTCCACAGTGCCATCGGGAAATACAATGCAGGTTTTCGCAGGCCATACTGGCCCAGTCCAATGTGGGGCCTTCACGCCTGATGGTATTGGCTATCTCTACCTCACTGTCTAGTGTTCTAACGTCCTTTCTAGGCAAGCGAATAGTTTCTGCTTGTGGAGATGGTACCTTGATACTATGGGATCCAAGATCTCCGAGTCCAGTCTTCAAATTGACGGCTGAAGACGCACGTTTCGATTTGGATGGAATTACTTCCCTCGGAATTAATTCCTCCTCAACTCTGGCAGTTGTAGGTGGTGCTGCTGGAGGCGTGCGGGTAGTAAGTCTCACCAAAGGCGAAATTGTTAGTGCACTGGGTGGTCATACAGAAGGAGAAAGCATTGAAGCTGTTGAGTTCATTGATCTCACTGGCACAGTATCAGGCCCTGGTATTGTTGCGACGGGTGCTACAGATGGTAAGATATGCTTATGGGACCTTTCCACCATGCGTTTGCGTTCGACCTTAGAGCATTCGGTCAGTCACGTCATTGAACCTGTATATTGATCAGTTTTTCACTCATCCTAACACATTCTTGACAAATAGGATGCAGTCACCACGCTTTTGGCAGTTCCAGCGCCGAATAACCATCTTCTAGTATCAGGATCAGCAGACAAAACCTTGCGTACATGGGACGCGCGGACTGGTGCTCTCATCAAGGAGCACAAAGGTCATCAAGGGCCCGTACTAGGCGCGTCCTTGGGATTAGACGGGTCCGTGATCGTTAGTGCTGGAGACGACGGTGTTTCCCTTGTATTTACCACTGAACTTGAAGAGGATTAAATCAAACCACTTCGACTGTTTTTTCTGTTTTACATTGCTGAGATTCAAAGGAATTTTCGAGGAGATGGGAAAGAAAATTTTATCTGAAGCACTTCACAATGAATGTCGAGCGCCCGATAGACAGGCGTTGGGATGCCTCAGCCGTGCTCCGATTCTATAAAGTCAACTAGCTCGAATTACAGGGACGTCGACGAACTATCCCCAGAAATCCAAAATTCTGTCCAACAGTCGCTGCACTGGGACTCAGAATACTGGACGGCAACAGCATTTTCTGGGGCTGTGGGTACTGGTAACGGACAAGCTGTGGAAATATTCCGAGAACTGGTGACAGGTGGATGCTATACAGGCGAACCATGCGCGTGATTCATAGAGAGATAGAAAATGCCTCATATTTTCACCGGATGCTACTTATGTAAACGCCATCTTTACATTATATGTAGCTGTGATTATAACAAAGAATAAATTAACCGTGGTAAATTTCGTCGTCCACTTGGGATCATTGAACGGGAGCCTCATAACTTGATCTACTTCATTCTGTCTCTTTCTCTTTAAATAACCAATGTCACCTTATAACCATCCTACGCGACCGCATGTCTCTATCCCTCAGCCACCATCGGGCGCTCTTCCCCCTGGAGCGCAACAACCAACGAATCCTAGCCCTTCAACTCGACCTTACACTCCTTGGGCATTTGAAGTGACTCCTCCTCCATTTGCAGATGATCAATATCCACTACACAATCCATGGGGAGATGAACATGGATCGCCGAGTGCTTTGCGCCATCGGACCTTGTCTCTTGTAAATCTACCGTCGGACGGCTCACGGACACCAACTCGTGTAGGCAGCCTCCAGGCTTCGACCACGGGTCCTTTAGCGTTTCCAGAACCTCAGATATATAGATCAGTCTCGCAACGAGCTTCAGGCCACAAACCAAGTGCAAGCGACGCCTCAAACCTTCGACTTCGACGGGACCCATCGACTGCATCTTTCCAGTCTTCACAATCTTCGAACTCATGGTATTATGACGATGATTATGGCTCAGTCTCCAATGAGGTTAGGAGTGAGGATATACACTGTTTATTTCACAAACTAATGAAAGAGTCGATAGTCGCATGGGGATGAAGAACTGTTGTCCAAGAGTCTCTCCGATATCTCGTATGTTTGACGCTTTTTGTTTTTCTCCTTCTTTGACACATAATACAGGTTGACATCGGACGAAGGACTCGCACGCTTTCAGTCAGGGGAGCTACCAGAGAACGACCAGGAATGGCACAAACTTGTTCCACCAGAAGCAATCGAAGCTTTGGGGAAGATGGAGGTTCAAAGGCAGTCCGTAATTTTTGAGGTGTTCAAGTCCGAGAGAGAGTATGTTTCGGACTTGGAAGCAGTGCAAGACGTGCGTATTCCTCCATTGGATCCCTTGATCTATCCAATTTGTTGATTTTACTTCACAGGTATATATCACCCCTCTTATGGATTCCCAACCCCCAATTATACAACCAAATCGACTACAAGGATTCATTTCTGAAGTGTTTGGCAACTTCAGCCAGATTCTAGCGCACCATCAGCGAATGCTTGGTGACTTGTTCGCCCGCCAACGAGATCAACATCCCCTCATACAGAGTATCGCTGATATCGTTCTAGATAGTACGTCAACTTCTCTGGTACCCGATTCAAGCTCATTTTCCTTCTAAGCTACCCTCAAGAATGATTTCCGCTCAGCCTACGAGACATATATCAAACACTACCCACTATCTGAATCTCGCCACCGAACTGAACTTCAGAGAAACGCAGCCTACCAATCTTACATCCAATCAGCTTCCTCTGACTCCCGCATACGGAAGCGAGATTTAATAACGTTTCTCTCCAGACCGGTGACGCGTCTTCCGCGTCTCAATCTACTGTTAGAGCAAATACTCAAGCTTACGGATAAAGATTATGAACATCCAGACCTTGATACATTGCCTATCATTTTGGGCATATTAAATGACTGTATCAAAAGTACTCAGCCTGGGATTGAGGCCGCTGAAAGTAAGGTCAAATTTTGGGCATTGTGCGAAAGTTTGGTTTTTCGAAAGGGCGAAATAATCGTGAGCTGCTGGGCTGAATTTGCTGTTTGATATACTAACATCCTATATTAGGATATGAATCTGTATGACAAGAGCAGATCGTTGGTTTATTCGGGACCAGTATCCCGAAAAAATCGCTCTGAAGGCTCTGTCACAGGAAGTTGGTCAGGATCTGGATGGGCCGATCTATCTGCGGCTCTGTTGGACAATTACTGTACGAGCCCATTCGTTCATTATCATGGCCTCCGACTATGCTAATGATATCATCTTAGTCCTTCTCAGTCGTCAAGAACAACGCCAAAATGGAGCGGTTAAACGACATCTTATGTCTCGAGTATGTTAAACAACGCGACCGTTCATGATTTCTCACATCTCATCCCACTAGCCCTTATATTTATCATTCTTACGTTTAGGTTCTTTTACTTCGCCTCCTGAAACGCGCAAGGAGCATCCCAAAGACGGCAGTGTATTAAGCGGCTTACTATACCAATCCACCCCCTTATATCCCTTCACAATATACCATGAAACGAGTAAACAATCCCGCAGATATACCCTCTATGTTGCCAGTGAGGCAATACGCAAAAAATGGCACAACTTTTTCGTGGATGCTATCACAGTCCACAAAGTCAGACAAGAAGGAAACATGGCGAGTTGAATCTATCTATTTTTATGAAGAATAAGTCTCAACCAGATGCTTCAGTATTTCGCGCCCGACGTCCTCAGTCGACAGTTCTTTCGAGCAGGCGGGGGCTTGAACGGAAGCAAAGTCACAGGAAAAATCAACGCTGCTGTCCCTTTTAGTTTGTATTGAACCGACCGACCGACATTCATTTCTATCTAATATACGTTTTTGTAGCTTTTGAAGGGCGTCAGTACATTGCAGTTTCGTGCTCTACCGGTATCTACGTCACGATACGAGGACGCGAAAGTAGGCAACAAACTTGATCCTCTCAATGGAGTTTGTTCTGATGGCGTTGTAGCCTTTTGCAAGGTACTCAACGTGCAATCAACTTCCATGGCAGCTGTGCAATCATTGGGACCAAAGACTTTCAACAAATTTATTGTTCACGTCAACAACTCTCTCCTATCATATCCGCTTGACTTGATAGCTCATGTAGCTTTGGGTCAAACGGAACCCAAAGCACTAGCTGCGTCTATGGAAAAAGTTGTGTCGAGCGAACTCATGTTCTTCAAACATCTACATGTTGGGCAACGTGTGCTGAGTAAGTATTTATATTTCTCAACAATCGGAATCTTGCAGTGATCTTTTCCAACTTCAGTCGTTTATGCAGTGAAAAAGTTACTGCAAGTCACTTTGAGTTTGCATGCTTTAGAAGTCATGGATGTAAGCGACGTAGCGTTTACCCCCAAACGTTCTAGCAAATCCTCGCATTCATTCAGGACATTCGGTGATGTGGGGTTGCCTCACTTGAGGTTGGCAAAATACTGAAGCTCAAATTAGGCTGGTTACGCTCCTAAAGACGCGTTTGATGTCACGCCGTTGGTGAAAACCATCGGAATATGCGCTCGTGGAGGAATCCTGATCGTCGACCCCACGAAGTAAGCTGAACGAGAATCAGATAGGATTACTTTAATACTGATCTTCGATGGTGGCAGTATCGCAAACAGTCGAGTCACTGTTGTTCCAGATTTCTCGGGTGCCAGCACTAACCAGCCTATGGCCAATCTCAAATCTCGAGTTGATTCCGCGAAACCACTTGGCCTAATTCGCAGCGATGCCTCTGAGCTACTGGTGATATACGATAGTTGGTCAACTCCTTCGTGTTCAGCCATTCGCTGCTGATCTTATTGTTTTCTAGCTGTCGGATGCTACATTACGAAGCACGGGACACCTTCTCGGTCATCAGGTTACATCAAATGGGAGTCCAAGATTGATAGTTTCGCTCAGCGCGGTACCCATGTTCTGCTGTTTTCGACTCAGTTCATCGAAATTCGGGAAATCTTGACTGGCCGAATTGTTCAAGTGATAGAAGGGGAGGACATTCGGTTGATGTATGCTGGCCCTACGCCAGATAATCACGAACCTATCTTGGTTGCCATGAGAGGGGAACAGGATAAGAAGGAAGGCAATGTGGAAAAGATTGTGGAATTGCAAGAGACGTCAGAAATTTCTGCTGTGCGTACGCCTACTACGGCGCTGCCAGCGATGTGGGAGGAATGGGATATGTGATCTAGTGTAAGAATAGATTCTTAATTTATGGTAAGTTATCTTACGCGGTCGTTCGAGGCTTGGCAGGCGCATACATTATATGGATATTAGAATGTACTTCTAGATATGTTCTGCTCATCAAAATAGGTTCATGTAAATTTTGGCTATGCAAATATAAAAGGGTATATATATATATATCATGTTTCCGGCCCTCTTCACCCATCGAACCATCCTGCTCTCGCCATTTCGTCCGCCAATCCAACCCAATTTCGCCTTCGAGCTTTGCGCCCTGAGAGTTCAGTAGCAAATCTGGAAGAATGCCTACTGTCAGACACTACATCCAGTATAAGGAAGGATAACTACTTGCCGCAGACACTCGTCCAACCTCCATCGGCTTTTGTCGTTGTCGCCCAGGGAAGCACTAGAATCGGCTGTGCCATGAGATGCAGGTGTAAACGGCGCACCCGGGAGGATTCGTCTACTCAGTGCATATATCATACCAGCCACAAACGCATCCTGTGCTCCAACTTCATCCACGACTCCATCGTCAACATCCTCAGGAACCTCCGTCCCGTGGGAGGAATTCAATTCATCCTCTTCCTGTTCATATCGACGAGAAGAGGTAGCAGCACCGAGACTCATACCTCCTCCTCGGGAGCGTGACCTAGATTTTGGGTTTGGACTGGACTCTGTGGCATGGGAAGAAAGGAAGTCGAGGTAGGCGCTGTTATCTCTGGCAGTAAATGCGCTGGAGGAAGGAGAGTTGCTCCTTGCGCCTGCCCAAAAATCGCTCCCGGTCCTTACAGAACGGACGTCGTCTGAAGCAAATGAATTATCAGGATGGACATGGCTGCCTTCGAGAGGATGTCGAGACCGCGTTATCCTTGATGGCGGTGGTCGTTCTTCTACCCAGCCAGAGCTTTGAAAGTATTCTTTCGTTGGAAGTGATAAAGCAGCGGCACCTTCTGAACCCCAATGAGCGATCAGAAGCGCGTGCGGGGAAGCAATAGACATCAAAGAAAGAAGGAAAGCCCGAGGAGTAGTTGCATAGTTGGGGTAGTGCATTTGAGCATAGTGCTCATTTAGAAACAAAACGTCTGCATGAGGGATAAGCTTTAAATTTGAAAACCAGCTTAATTAGTGTATGTCTATCAGTAAATGACTGAACAATTCACACCGCTTCTATTCCTTGACGGCTTCTGCGACCCACGTCGACACTGAACACACAATGACTACGCCATTTACGTTCTCGAGCCAGGCTATCGAGGCCAGCAATATTGTTCAGTGTCGTTTTTACGGATCTTCCTTCAAAATGAATCCAATCGAACGGAGCTGGAGTGTTAGGGTTCAGGGTGTTCGGTGATTGGTTCAGTGGTGAGGTCGTTTGACCAGGGGCTGTAGTCAGTGTTGGAGATGGTGAAGGAGAGGAATACATGTAATAATTCTCCGGAACCAGGAGAGGTCCAAGGAGAGATACGAACTCTTCGTGGGTGATGTCTGGTAAAGGATTGTGGTTGATTACAGTCCGAGTATCGTTTTCGGCTTATGAATTCAGACTTGATACACATTTTGAAATATCAAGAGAATGAACTTACTGGCCTGGATAACCCACGCGCTGGGAACGCCAGAATCTGGCCAGACTTTACAGTAACGAGTGTTGACACCTTCGCTCTCAAGTTCCTTTATAAGCATTCTTCCCTCATCGCTTCCTCCAAGAGATGCCACCAGAATGGGGTCCACCGGGCTTGAAAATTGAGCCAAGAGAGCAAGGACAGAGCTTGCAGAGCCTCCGCGAAAGGTGGTCACCGAGGAAGCGCGTATCACTGTGGACGGAGCTGGATGGCATGGCACAGCTAAAGTGTGTGTGAGGAATAATGTCCCGGACGCGAGAATTCGAAGCGGTTTAGAGGAGGAATTAGGGACATCCCGAGATTCTTTCCTCAATTTTGTCATATATGCAATGAGCGAGACTAAGCCAGGGAAGAACCGGTGCCGGTCCGCGGGTTGAGTATTTGCTTTCATTTTTATAATGCGCACTACGCTCTGACTATGTAGTACAGTATGTCATTAAATTCATTATTGGTCAGTTTGATCCTCCCTTTCGGGAGCGATCCGGTACTGCAACCATTCCAGTCCCGCTAATGTGCCTTCCTTGAAGATTGTCAGGGCTTATTTGCACCTACCATGTTGCTAACATGTACAAAAGTCCTTAGGGCTAATTCGCACTACCTTACCCAAACTTCGTTCTCGGCGCGCTGCCGGGCTGCACAAAGACTTACTTCCGTGAAAAGACAGCAATATGTCAGAAAACAGATGTCAAAGGGCGAAGTACACGGGGGACGCGCCGTTCAAGATCGGAAAAAAACTGTCTGGTGTCAGACCAGTACAATTAATCTACTGTAATACTTTTCAGACTGACTTCATTTCATGACATTTCAACGTCCTCAGCTTCGTCTTCGCTATTCGCATCGTCATCCACCCAATCACCGGCATCACTTTCATCTTCACCCTCGTCCGGGGGTGAAGCTTTGATGCCCATTCCTTCCAAGTTCGCTATTAATTCTTGCACGTGTTCTAGTAAGGGTTTGTCTGAATGCTGCTGATGAGTATGTAACTGCAACTTGTAATTAAGATATGCTCGAGCTGCGGGGAGTATAGCCATACCAATTGACATGTTTCAAGTCGATCTCTTGCATCCTTTGCCAATTCTTCCCAGCTGAGGTCGTCCAGAGTCCCGGCGTTTTCTTTTGCTTGCTCTGCCATCAAAAAATAACACCATCCTTCGAGGTACCATGCTTCTACTTCTTCATCATCAGCCGTCATCACACCATGCAACACGAGCAATGCAGGGGAGTATAAGGACAGTTCGAGAAAAAGTCGAACTAGTCCCAAACGAGCCGGTATCGGGGGGACTCTGGGATGATCTAGGTCATCGAATAATAAGCAACGATGAACATATGACGGGAATGCATCCTATACCTAGATCTAAGTCTTTCCAGGATATCCAGGACTTTTCTAAACACGCTTTGGCATCTTCCGGTTTCTGTTGTGACATTCGCACAGAAGCCAGACTTTGTAATGCTTCAGGATTGTCAGGATCGACCTTCAAGGCTGTTTCCAATAGCTCTACGCAAGTCCTCTCTGCCTCAGGCTCGAAACTGGAATGTGAACGTTAACATTTGGTGAGCAACAAGAAAAGGAAGTATTGCATACCAGAGATCATAAGAAGGATCCATCCAGATCTCTACCTGACCAATTAAAGCCCGGACGATGTTGCTTTTCAATTCGATCTCGTCATCGCTGGGCGCATTATTTCCAGCGCGTTCTTTCCCTTTTAATTGTACGGATAGCAGTTCCACCGCTGCTTGATAGTGCTGTAAAGCCGACCGAGGGTCTTCGTCACTTATCTGAGCGAGATAGAGATGGGCAGAGGGGGGCGGAGGTGAAGGTGCATCTGGGTTTGGCGGTAATAAGCTGAAGAAAGTCTACAGATAACAAAAACGATTTGTTCATGAATGAACATCATCACGAATCGGATAGAGGACCGACTTGCTTGGCGGCATCAATATCACCCAGCTCCAGCTGCACTACTCCAAGCATCTCTTTAGCTTCGGCATTGGAAGGTTGCTGGTCTAATATACGTTGGATGAATCGCGCCGCCAGTTCGTAATCACATTGTACGATTAGGGACTGGGCTTTTTCTAGTAATGCAGTTATAGAGGGCACGGCGGGTGATTGTACTGTAGAAGTTTCTGTTGTTTTTGAAGCTGCTTGTTTTTTTGTTTTCGTCCGTCCCATTGTGGAAGAAATTAGAAAAGCGAAGGCAAAACGACACGTGCCACTCTCCGACTTCAACAGTGACCCAGCTATTGAATAATTGATCCATATATATATGCTTTGTGAGCCCCCAGATGAACTTTATCTTGAACGTTTCGAGGCTTTCATGGAGAAATGCCTAACGGACATTCGCTCGTTTGCAGAAAAAGAAGCCCGTCCGTTTGAACAGGTTCATCAAGCCTTCTGGTCACCTTGCTTTCACTAACTTGGTTTATAGACGAGGCAAGATGTTGCTCGATGGCATTGCAACAAACTATTTCAATGGCAACCATCCTCGTCAGAGACTTCTAACCGGTCAACCGAAAGTAGGTTGTTTGTTCCCTGTGGACGGCAATGAAATCCACATCCTGTTACAGCTTGGACCATCCTCGTTAACCTTTCTCGTATTCTGGAATCATTGTCTGGTGTCTTTGGAATTGAATCGCTTCTTCTCGCTGTAGATACAGAGGAAAGTACCGGTCAACCCTTTTTGGGAGGGACTGTTAGAGGCAGAGAATTTTGGAGAGGTATGCGGACTGGGGGCGAATCCGGAGCTAGAGCATTCAAGGAACAATGTCTTAAAAATCAAAACTCAAGGAATGTCCAACCAATCTCCCCTGATCAACGTATACCTTTGGACAATCCCAGCAAGTCTGTTTCGACAAGCTCAGTAATCGATGTCTCTTCGAAACAGTCTGCTAGAAATGTAAAGGTTGACCTCTATGATGGTGTCCGGAAAGCTTTGAGGTGTGTTTACACTTTTCTATGATTCCATGCAGAATGCGATTGCGAATGATCACAATGACAGAGCAGTGAGTGGAATCCGAAATGCTGAAATGAAATGGACAAATCATGAACGACTCTTCACTTATGGTGTCTATCTGGAGGGCTGGCCATCCGACATCCCTACCAAAAATCCTTCTACTCTGAAAGCTGATCAGAATAAACGACTTCTAAATCTCTTGAATAAGGGCAGTTTGCGGTTTATCAAAAACATTATGCTACCTTCCGGGCCCGACCAGCCTCAGGCTGGTGGGGCGGAGGAAGAGCCGGTCTCTAGGGCGGACGACAACGAAGGCGGCATAGATCAGTCGGATGATATGTTTGATTGGGCTATTCAATATGATGAAGATACTGCTGTTAATGTAAGCCCTTTCGTTGCCTTGCTTTCCGTTAATCAAGTCAATGATCGTTCCCTCAGCGACAATCCGAAGGAGGCACTGCCCAAATACCTCATCAAGAACATGGCGCTGCGGAGCCTAACTTGATCATAGGCAGACCGCGAAAGAGGGTTAAATATGGGGAACGGATTCGTTTCCAGTCCACAGAGAATGAAATCACCTGAGTTTTTAAGGTGGCTTGTACATGTTACATCTTTTGTATACCACATCCAGATGATACCCAATAAGATAACCTATAATAGTGGCCAGTGAATCCGGGACGACTTTCTGACGTACACAACATTATCAATGAGCATTGAGATCGGAAGAAGTAAGCGGAATAACAGACAGCTTTTGAACGTTGAACCACTACCACCATGTTCTCCTCATTCTTTTCGTGAGCTCGTCTCTAATAATCCCTGATTTTCTTCTCAGACTTTGAACAGCACCGCTCCTCCAACCGATCCCCAAGCACCCAATTTCCATTCTGTCTCCTCCAAGTTGAAACCAACAGAATTATTCGGGGAACTCAAGCCCAAAGACACGGAGCTCCTTTGCACGACCAGTGGTTTCGTGACTGAAACTCAGATATTCTACATAACCACTCCAGATGGAAAGTCTATAATGTGTCAACTCATCCATTCATCTGTTGGGTGAGGGCCGATTTTCGCTCCATGGGGTCAGCGTTTCGTTTGCTTAACATTTGACAGTTTGTGGTATCCTACGATTCAGTTTACGTGCAAAATCTACGACTCAAAGACGCAGAGGTTGACGTGGAAATCCATCCATGTCACGAACTTCACTAGTGCTCCCCCAGGGTTAGACAGACGGTCCTGCAAGGCTGATGAATTCTCGTTTACATACAAGTCTAAATCCGACTCTGACTATCCTGAATCGTACACAGTCCAGGCCAATCCAGCGCCTGATGTGCAAATCTTCCTCGAGGTTACACGCCCGGCCTCTGTCTCCGGATGGAAGGTTGGAAGCGGAGATGAAGGAGGCTACTCGCAATTCGGACCGGATCCCAGTCATCCAGAAGGATATGTTGTCCATCGATTCTGGCCGCTCATAAAAGCTTCTGGACATGTTGTTCTTAGTGGACAAGCAACACCTGTAGAGGGCCAAGGGATGTTTGTGCATGCTATTCAAGGCATGCGACCGAATCTCGTTGCCGCCTCTTGGAATTTTGGTAATTTCCAGAGCCCAGAACTCGGTGGAGTTTCTGCTATCCAGATGGAATTCACGACTATTGACGCCTATGGAATGAAGGGTGCGGGATCTGGCGGTGTCACCGTAAATGTCGGATCCTTGGTCGTTGGGAGCAAGCTGGTGGCTGTCACGGCCGAAACAAAGTATCCTGGCGAAACGAACAATGCCGACGCACCGGTCAAATCTCGGGTTGCCCATCTCAGTCCCGTATTGGATGCTGAGACAGGCTACCAAAAGCCCTGCGAGCTCTTGTTCGAATGGGCTGGTCCTTCTCTACTCGCAGATAGACCTGGAACCTACAAGGCTTCGATCAAGGCTGATGTTGGTGACGTTGCGCAGCCGAAGGGGTTGATAGAGAAGGTCGACGTGCTTGCAGAGATCCCCAAGGTGCTAAAGATGGCAGTCAACTACGTTGCTGGCACAAAGCCGTATATTTATCAAGTGAGAGCACTTTCATCGATCTGTATTCATTTGAGTTCTAATTGGTCATTCTGCCAGTGGATGAATCCTGCTAAATTGGCGATTAACGAGCCTGGCTCGGATGCACCGGTCGAGGCAAATGGTTACATGTACATCGAGGCTACATTCATTTCTTAGTACTTGATTTCCTTGCCTTTATCCCACCAAGTCGTACTTAGATTTTATTAATACCAGAATGGCTCGAAATTAACCCCCCCAGCATTTTATGAATATGCTTCGACTGAAATTCGAACGGGCCAAAAATAGCGGAGAATGCAAATTGTGTATGGGTATGAACTTTGAAATGTATGGTAATCGAATACAGTACAAATGCGAAAACCGATGTAGTGTGTGCAGACTATGTACGATGAGATTGAGGTACTTAGGATGAATAGTAAAGTAATATGTGATCACCATCCATAGAAGTTAAGAGAGAGGGAGCAGTAAAGGTACATAGCAGTGTCACAACGCGACGCGGAATGGGAGGAGGGATAGGGTCTATTTAAAGTAAAAAAAATTAAGATAGCATTGCTGTCATATCGAATGGAAGAATTGGGTCCAAATTGCAGTATACGCGTGTTCGACACAGGGTCCAAGAGTCCATTTAAGCATAAATTGAGCCCCTCAATAAAGAGTCGGAGCCTTTCGTCTTTTTTTTTTCTGAGGAAACCACGACCTTCGGCGCTCAGGAGGGTGGGATGGAGACCGAGGAGTTGAGTAACCTGTATGAATAGAAAAAAAGGAACATTAAAACAATCCAAAATAAGTCAATGATCGGGGATAGGGATGCACATTGTTGATCATTGAATGTGCCAAGATCGAAATTCAACGAAGTTCAACGAATCAACATGAGAATGGCATGCGAAGTGTGAACATTGAAGCTCATCGTGCCCTAGAATCACACCATCTGAAGATCACCACAGATAGCAAGCACACCAAGTCATCACCGTGACCATGAAGTTCAACCACCCATCATATATGAACAGAAAAACGCGTGCGCGCCCGGGTCCTAACTTTTCACTCCCTGACGGACTCCAGACAGACGGAAAAAGACTCAGACAACTTACCTCAACCACACCTTGCCCTTTCCACACCTATCTCGAACCAGTTCCCACTCCATCATATCCATCCTCTTCTGGTCTTGCCTTAAGCATGATAGAAGAACCTCCCGACCTTCCTTCGTACCATCTCCCTCGAGTGTCCATTCACCTTCCCACCCAGTTCCCAACTCGGTGTCGAATTCATTGTCCGCTGTAAACAAACGGGACGAGGACTCCACCCAGATGCGCAGAGTCCACACCCACTTCTTCACTACCACCATTCCTCCTGCAGTATGAGGAGATGGAATATTCATGGCGACAGATATCAACGTCGGTTGATGCATCACCTCAGGGTGGAGTGGTGAGACCGGAATTTTTGAGATCAGAATTCGAATATTCATGTTCGTTCCAGCCTTCCTTCCGCCGAGGGATCTTCGGAAACTCAGTTCTTGTTGCACAAGATGTTCGTAGTAGCCCCAGCTAGGGAGCGCCCATACTTCCTGGCCTGGGACATTGGCTTCAAGCGTCGAGTATATAGGAAGAATGCCCCGACTATCTTGGGCACCGAATGTGAAGGGGATGAGCTGGCAACCATTGAATATAAGCCAAACCGCATCTGAAGAGCCTGAAGAGCTTGGTGGAACATATCCAAGGTTACACACCACATCCCCAACACTTAAATACTCCCAAAGACCAGCCCGAAGCAATTCATCCTCACACCTCGACACACCGCCTTCATCATTTAACGAGGATGGCATGAAGTCTGTTGTTTTTGGAATATACATGTCTGAAGATGGCACGAAAACTCGCAAGACGGGCGCTCGGATTCTCGATGCGGCTAAGCGGAGCGCATGTGGATTATTATGGCCCAGGTCTACTCCAGGAAGTCCACTAGCTGAAGGTATTGAACGTAGACGTTCTCTTCTGTTCGCGGATGCCCCTGGCTTACCCGGACTGAGAGTACTAGCCCTGGAGGGAGCACTAGATGGAGGCGAAAAATCACCGATTAATGCTGATGGTTGATGGCTGCGACCAATACTATTGGGCCGCATCCCGCGAGCGTCAGGAGCTGCTGAACGCAATCTACCGCGGTTCATTGCAAGAACCTCAGCGCCAGAGAGTGGCTCCTTCTGCGGCAAAGGGGGTGGACTATCCAGTGCAGATATCGACGTCGCACTTGTACTATTTGATGCCGACGTAGAGCTGCTGGTGGTGGAACTGGTGCCTTCACTAAAGCTCGACTCACTACCGCTCACGCGTACGTCAGAGCCAGCGAATCTTCTCCGAGGCGTAGAAAAAAGTTCATCGTCATCTATTTCCGAACTATAGCCTGCAGATTCACGAAAGAATTTGGCTGAAACGACAGACGTCGACCTATCCGAAGGACTTGCCACTGCGGCTTCCCATCTCCCTTTCGCATCACTCAGACCTCGTCGCCAGCCGAAGCTGGAGGAGTATTCACGAAGAGCACGAGGTTCCGTGACAGGTGGTGGTAGTAAGCGAGATGATTTCCCAAGGAGAGAGGCCATGGAAAATCGTTTACTAGATTTGGAAACCGAATCAGTGTGAGAGATGGAGATAGAGGGTGTAGACGCGGACGCGGGAAGCGAAGGGTAACCAACCCATGTTTTGTCTCCGAGATCGGCCTTTGAGCCAGGACGGCCCTTACGCATTGTATTCGGGCTATCTGTCGCAGCGCGAGAGTGCTTAGAATGCTTGCCACTGGCCCGAGCAGGATCGACAACATGGAGGTTAGTCATGGACTGTGAACTTTGTATTCCAACATGATCAGGCGCCAACGGAGCAGGGAAAACAAGTTCCCGGAGAGAGCCTGCAGAAGAGGCACGATTATGGCTTCGATATGAAGATTCTGCAAAGTGAACATTGGTCGATGAAGAGACCAGAAGGTCGCCTTCCTGAGGAGGTGGATTGGAAGATGAATGTGCAATAGCCTGGAGTACGAGGACGAAGCGCGAATGAGCAAGAGTCAAACGGGCGAGGTGCGCAGTCTTAAGCGAGCCACGCGATTGGGGAGACTTTCTAGAGGTTTCTGGGGAAGTTCCCGATGAAAGCACGGAAAGAGCATGGGTCGGGTAGCTGTGTAATGGTGTTTGCTGTGATATGACTATGCAGTATGATTAACCAAAGAGCAGATGTACGGAAAGATGTACGCACTCAATAGAACCAGGTCTTCCCAACATAGGTCTAATCCGAGATGCTCTCGAAGAGCAAGATTCTCAGGTCCTGCCTCACCCAAAGCCTTTCCAAAGCCATCGACGTATCTAGTCAGCACGACGTTGCGCAGATTGATTCTTTTCCGCAACTGAGTCCTGGAATTAGTACTTGGGATTTCGAGGAAACTTCGCCAACTCTGGCAAGTTTGCGATAGCGCAAGAAAGGTTTTCCAAGGAATAAACCTTAGAAAGGACGATAACAGGAACGGATTCGATGTAAAGATCTCCGTAAACGATGTTTTGTAGTTAGTCGTTGCGGTCAGCGGCATTTTTGACATTACTCCAGGACTCGAGGCCATGAACGACGACTAGGGCCTATATGTCGGACTAAGAACTGCAAGTGCAGTCGCGACTACTTGATGAAAACGTTTTACAGGACGATCCCGCTGTCATAATACATCCCGGAGTCAGAACTCCATCATGAGACCTTCGGAATGCACACACCGAAACTTCCGCGGGCTAACAGAAAGTTGCCAGAATTTGCTCCTGAGAAAAGAGAGGAATGTCACAGAGGAAATCAAAATGGATGGTGGAAGGGGGAAACGCTATGTAGCGGGTCAAATTTCAAGGATGAGAAATTACGCTTAGCATCACCTCATCGAAGCACGGGCCGCTTTTTGGAATTCTCCATATGGTTACGGCAACGTCGTTCTAAGGCACTCTTGCCATATCAGGGGATCCCGGCACAAAGGCGCGTGTCCTCGACGTTCTCGGTACTCAACCTTACGCGGAAAGACAGCGAAAGTAGCGGAGATTGACGACGGCACTTTAGAAACGTTTAAATTTCGTGGCAGGCACTATGTGAATTTCTCAGTCAAACGGTAAGAGCTTACACTAAGTACATCCAACTAATTCTTTTTTATCTTCGCCATAACAGCCTCAAATGGTGCTTTTTAGGAATTGCTTGCCTCAAATTGCCTACACTGTATGGGCTCAAAACAGTTCATCTCCGCCTAGGATCATATCAAAAAAAAAAAATCAGAAAAACTTCAATCTCCGAGTCCCTGTCTCGGTTATAAGAGTCCTCTAGTTTCCCTGGTTATATGTTATGTACATATATGTATTCAAGTGATCCCAGTGCTTAATTCTAAATCGATTGACCCGAGAAGATACTCGTCCTAGCTTTCCACACTCCCTTCATAACCCCTTCTCTCAGTGTCTGGCTTACCGTCCTTGCTCCTCCGGGAATCTTTATTCATCTCTCTCTCTCTCCCTTTTCACGTACTGCTGCCCCTGCTTGCATCAGCGCCCAAATTGAACAAAATACGTCAATTTTGAGCGTCAGTCTCGATTAGGCAACGTGTCTCAGTCTTCCGCGATGATACATTAACGCGACTGGTACATATCAGATTGGTTCTAGAGAGATTAATTACTCTTCTGTCAGCCTTTACATGACTCTCCCCTTTTCATTTACCCCGGCTCAGCTTGGCGCTTCGTGGAAGACACATGCGCACCCAAGATCCTTCTTTCGTTGTCCAGGCCCACACACATCCTCCATCTCTTACCGGTCTCTGGTAGTATCTGACGAGCCTGATTTCGACTAGGAGGCTAAAACGTTTTACAATTTAATATCACCATATTTCTATTTCTCCTCAGAAGAACACGCCTCTCGCCAAAAACACTGTAGATCCGATTCGATCATCTAACTGAAAGCAGCTGGAAGTACAGAGCAATCTGGACTCTGGAGCAATATCGAGAACGATTCCCCTCTGTGACAGTTTCTGGAACAGAGATTATATCATGCAGTTGCTTCAAAGGGTAGGAACGCAGGGGTATGTACCTAATTAACTAGAAAATCAAGAAATGCGGTATGCGGTTTATGTTAAGTATGTTATGTATGAGCTTTTTCTGCGGTTTTAGTGGCAACTGAATATCGATTTTTGGGCAGCTTTTGAGCTTGACGGAGCGCACGAAGTACACGTTCGCATCCATCAAGATTGTTGTCAATTTCTTTTCTTCTTGTATGTAATTTATCTAGTAACAACTACCATTACTGCATATATATGATACTAATATTCGGATTTGTGTTGGACAACTAGTTGGTGATTACGAGTGCGCAATTGCAGTGGTGGCCACAACGAACCACAGGGTGATAAATCGTGTATGATAGTACATTAAGCGGGGTATACGAAAGGTGGCCAACCTAATACTAACGATAATACTACTACAAAACATTAGGCCATATGTGGAAACCCATGATCACATCGTCGCACTCGTTTACTTCCAGAAGCTACTGCCTTTCCCGTCCTTGGGTTTCCCTTTGAGATCGTTCATCATAACTTCCCTCTCACGTTCGTCGACACCGAACACTTTCCTCAACCCGTCCACTTCAGTCGCTTTCTCTTGCATGTTCTCAGTTGCTCCTCGGGCATTGTTACGTGCAATTTCCAGATTGTCCTAAACAAGTGCGCATATATTAGTCTTGTGTATCTGATTCTAGCTTGGGATATACTGACCGCTTCGCTTTGCATTGCAGCTTGAGCGATCTCATACTTGGTCCTCGCTGCCAGATAGGCCTCTTCGGCTTTATGGAATGCGGTGACAGCTTTGGTGTGGGCAGTGTGAGCCTTGGATTCACGCTGGATTCAACGGCACAATCGAGAGAAATGCGAATACAGACAAGGGTTAGAAAAGTTTTAGAAACAGTTGGTAACCCAAACAATGAATTCAGTGCTAACCTTAACCGCTGTCTTTTGAATTTTCTGTAATTCACCCAGTTCCTGAATGGCGATTTCCAATGACTTCTTCTCAACCTTGCTTTCTGACTTGATAACTTTAGAAAGCCTTTGTCCCTGTTTAACTGTAATCATATCAAGAGTTAGTTCCATGCAAACATATAGCAAGAACACCGACCCTCTGTCTGTCCAATTTTCTTCTTCTGTTTTCCAGTCAGAGCACCATCTGCACTCTGCATCCGTTGATGTAACGAATCATCGGCAGTTGCAGTCGCCGAAGGACCAGTAGCACCGGCCCCATTGATGAAAGTAGAGCCGTTCACAGGCTTGCCTTCTGCATTGGTAAACATACTACGTCGAGAACGAGTAGAACCAACGCTCCTAGTCGATCGGTTCCTTTCGACACCATCCAAGGTAGGCCCCCCGTGAACGGAAGAAGCCTTCGACGCGATAGATCCAGGTCGCCTTTTCTTAAGGACGGAACCAGAGCGTGCAGGTTGAGACGAAGGCGACAAAGCTCTGTCAGAAGGTGGTGGGAGGTCGGTAGCCGGAAGCCATCCCTCAGACCCATTCGGATGAGCAGTAATGTCATTCAGTTGAGGTTCGTCTGCGTATTCGAGATCGCCGTCATCATCCACGACCTCGCTGAGTTGAACAGCGTTCGGAGCTAGCTTTGTACCGCCACCAGCAACAGTCGGTTCGCGGCTTAAGTCAGATTCCTGCACATCTGAAATAGGCAAATTTGGGTCTTGTGCGTCCTGAGTCATGTGAAAATGAGCCAACGGTGCTTCGTAGTAAACGCTGTTGCCAGATACAGAGGATGCCTTGGAATCGAAAGTTGGTCTGCCAGTAGTCGGCATACGCTGCTGAGGCAGTGTGAAGAGCGCAGTGAGTGTTGAACTTTTGTTCGAAAAAATGTGGGAGAAGTTGTGGAGTCTTAGAGAAGATGGAGGAAAATGAACAAGGAGCGTATATTAGGTAGAGCTACCTTTATACGCCATTCTAAGCGATCGTTCGACGTTCAGAATTCAGATTCAGAACGCGTTCATGCCCAATGACTGTGACGTCACTGAGGAGCGTGAGCACGTGGTTTGCGCGTCTACTTGCCATAAATTACGCGCCCACACCATGTTCAGTGGTTCACTGTTCAGGTCGCGGGAAGGCTGGAAGCACAAATGGACATCACAACTTACTAACAGATTGACGTTCTAACGAAGCATGAATCTCATGTACGCTCGAAGAAAGTCTTTAAGATACACAATCCATAGATGATAGTTTAGTGTGTATTGTAGTACTTTAGCTTGAGCCGTTAAGAGAGAACTTGAAGTGTATAGCACAATATACGCAGCCGCCGCCTCCAGCATTCAGGGGTTTCACGTCAGAATAGCGCGACACTGCGGGGATTGTACCGTTTTCCCGCGGTGAAAAGCATGATATTATAGTGAGCTTTAGTACAAAATGTCTAATGTATTCAGAGGCCGATTAA
>MU793440.1:0-48425 GCA_027886325.1 Lentinula aff. detonsa | reverse complement strand
GCGCTCTTCGTACTCTGTTAATAGCTGCGGTACACCCTTCGTCCCACCACGGTTTGGCTTGTGGGCTTGGGCGACGTGCTTTGGCGACCTTTTCTGTTGCCTTTTGCATGGCTTCTGTGAAGGCTTCCGCTGCCTCTTCCAACTGCATTTCGGTCGTTGTTTCTGATTCTATGATTGGGTTCAGTTTATCTCCAAGTCTACTCACCTCTTCATTGAAGGCCTCCTTCCATTTGGCTGGTTTGACCTTCTTTAGGTTATATTTCACGCCTAGTGGGTTCTGGATTTGGGCCTGCCCTGGATCGTATCGCCATTTTATCCCTACGTGGTCGGAGCCCGTCATCAAGTCTTGGTTGATTGCCCATTCTCGTGTTGCATCCACCTCGGCAGCCTTTGTGTTTGTCCATGTTAGGTCGATTACTGATGGGTGCTTGCTGGTATCGTGCGGGTAATGCGTTGGGATCCCGGGTTTGTTGGTAAGGATGAATAGGTTCTGGTCGAGCCACTCCACCACTTTGTCTGTGATTGCAGATGTTTTCGGTGCCCCCCTTGACCAACATAGGTGGTGTAGGTTCAAGTCTCCTGTCACCACCATGGCCTGATTATTGGGAAGATTGAGGTGTCTTAGCTTCCACATTGGTTGTTGTCGTCCTAATGAAGGGTCGTTGTATATATGAATAAATGTTACCTGTTTGCCTTTCTTTGGTTTGACGTCCAGTATCATGATGTCTCGGTCAGAGACGATATCTGTGCGTAGCGTTACTTCAGCTTGGATTGAGGATTTCACGTATGCGTATACTCTCGGTGCGTCTGTGTCTGGCGCCGAGGGCGTTGGCGAAATTGGGGTCCACGTTGGGTTGTGGTTGACCGTACCCAGTATCGTCCTGTCTCCCTCTTTACCTATGAAAGACCAATTTGGTTCTTGAATGAGGATGATGTCGAAGTCGTTTATATGGTCGTTAAGGAGCGCCATGACTGGCGCCTTCTTCTTGTTCGCGTTAAGTTGGATAAATCGTATGGGGGTTTGAGGGACCAGGTTTGTGTTTGTTGTCTCAGGCATGGTGCATGTCCATGGTGAGGTCTTCTCCTGTGTTGTTCACTATTTCACCTGTTGAGTCTGGTGCCACGAGCCGTGGTTGTGTTCCTCCCTCGGTGATTGTTGCTGAGATTGTCGTTTTCCTCGTTTTGGGTTTCTTTCTCTGTACGGTTTGGAACTGGTCCAGTGTCCCTCTTCCTTGAGCTTGTGTACGGTTGACGTCTCTCGCGGATCCCATTGCGCGTATTCTCTCTGGGCAGTTCCGACTTGTTGCGCTATGCGTGGCCTCCAGGTTTTTGGCGCTGCAGTTGATGCACCTCAGGTTGTGCGTGCATTGTCCTACTATACCTTTCTCAATTGCGTCTTTGTCGAAGTCGGCTTCGATGTATTGAGGGTTCGCCTTGCACGATCCGCACTGCAGGGTATGTTGGGTTTCGGTGTGATCCCCGCCACATAGCGCGCATCTTGGCTGAGCTTTGCATTTGTCTTCTTTGTGTCCGATAGCCTTGCATTTTCGACATTGTGGTGAGGAGGGTGTCCGATCTTGGTATCTGCGTGTCTTGCATGCCTTTCCAAATAGGTTTAGGGCCTTGTTCTTTATGATGTTCTCTGCAATTTGACGATCAGTAATTGCGAATTGGATTGATGACTCCCTTTTGTGAGTGAGTTCCGTGACCGGGACTACGAATCCCGGGTCAAGCGCGAAGTCCACGCCCGCTAGGTCTGGGTTGTATAGAACCAGTTCTTCTTTGAGTTCGGATGGGTTATGTGGTCTTGGGGCTATTCCGCTATTGAGACGCCATTGTGTTCCGGTCGAGACGCCGTCTACGATTACCTTATACCATACCTGATTTAGTTTGGTGTCTTGCGGGGTTTGATTCGTTGTTGTGTAGAATTCGTGTAGGTCGCCGAAGAAGGGTTTTAGTGGGCTCGCTGACTGTCCTGCCAGGGTGGTGACTACCAGGTTTCCATTGAGGTTCCACTTCGCCGTGGCTACCCGGGTCTTCCCCAGGTTCGGGTGTAGCTCTATAAAGGAATTAATGTCCCTCGTTATGGAGCATGAGTCCTTGCGTATTTCTTCTGGTATTATCTCTCCGAAGTGGACCACAAACTGTGCCGTGCGCTCGCCCTCCTTCTCTTGTTTCTCGTTGCTTCGTTTGTTTGCGTTGCCTGTGCGGATCGTTTGGTTGGCCCCTGCCGTCGCTTTGGTTGCGTATGACTCTGCTGCCCAGTTCGGTTTGGCGTTGTTGGTCTTCTCTATTTGGAGTCTTCTCTCTATTTCTGTCAGGCGTGCCGAATCGGTTTTTCGAGCTTCTGCAAATGATTCGGTCAGTTTGATTATAGCGCGACTTAGCTTGTTGATCGCTTCGTGTTCCCCTTTTACCCCGATTTGGTTCAAGATGTTCACCAGTTGTGCTCCTGTTTGGCCGATTTGTTCATTGAAGTTCGTCGGTAAGCTTCCTTCTTGTAATGCTTTCCGCAGGTCTAGCACCAGCTGGTCCATTGCGAAGAAGATTTTGGCGGTTAGTAATCCTGGTTTGTTCTGTGGTGCCGCGTTCCACGTTTGTGCCGTGAAATGTTCTCTGCCGTCCTGGAGTGCGTCTTGGTACCATTCTTGGTCCTGGTCCATAGGTCCGGGCTCCGAGTATGTTGACAGTTGGCTTTCTCTTCCATTCCGCCCGGATGACGTTGATGAAGTTGAGTTTTTCTCGTTTCTTCGTAGGATGCCGGTGTTGTACGGTGTCGTTGTTTTGATTGGGTCAAATCTGCCGTCTCTTCTCGATGCGGCACGTTCGGCCGCTGAGTTCTTGTAGTTCTGTGGGGTTGGTGAGGGTGAACGCGGGGAGGAGGTGTGGATGCTTTTGGTTCTGATGCCTTTCGGCGTTGTTTCGGTGTCCCTCCCGGGGTCGGGAGGGTTTTTTCGCTTATTCGAGCTTGCTGAATCCCCCATCGTGTGGGTGAGTCTCGTTTTTATTGCCTACTTATTGACTGGTTTTCTCTGTAGTTCCTTTCCTCCGAGGTTCAGAACCGTGGGAGTTTACGGACCAGGTGAGAGTTTAGGGTCAAGGTTCGGCGACAAGAAGTTAAAGTATACGCCAATATGTAAATGCGTGATATAAATCCAAAATATTTTTCTGTGAGAACTTGAAAATGCAGGTTCCATAGGCTGGAAAAGAAGCTTTGCATCATGATAGAGGAATTTTTTGGTCGAGTGAACAACTTTGATATGGACAAGAACGACCTGAGGTTATCAAATATGCCCAGCAGCAATAGCCTGATTGCCAAGTACAGCAATGCCCTTGTGCACGCCGCGGAAAGCGTTTTCAGATGATATTTGAAATCGAGTGTAAGCTTAGTAGAGCCAATGATAAGAAGGATCGGGCTTGGGATGACACCGAAGCTGGGAGCTTGTATATGAAGCAAGGAGAAGAGTAAGCATTGTCAACATTCAGAGTCCTTTTCATAACAGCTGCACCGTGCACGTACCTGCACGTCTTATTTTCAAAATCTCAGCAATCACAGTTATGTAAAGTTCTAAAATAAAGACTCGTGAGAAACATGAAAATCCCATCTTTGACCACTTGCCGCAGCTCTCATCAACTATGGCAGATATTATCAATGCGACCCAATGGACCTCGGTTGATCACGTTGGAATTTCGGAAGCTCTTTCACAAGCGCGAAAAAGTTACAACGAAGGCGGGATTCCAATCGGTTGTTCACTTATCAGCGCTGACGGAACCGTCCTAGGCAAAGGCCATAATCAGAGAATACAGAAATCATCTCCGACTCTTCACGCGGAGATTGCTGCGGTCGAGGATGCCGGAAGGTTAAAGGCTAGCACGTATAGGGATTGCACGATTGTGAGTATCATCATTCAAGAGATAATAGGGGCTGTTCATAATAGAAACATTGTGGTTTGGCTGGCTTTGCAGTATACAACACTTAGGTGAGTGAAGCGGGTTTTTGGGATGGACATGACGGTTTTTTCACCTTTTGCTACCTGTAGTCCATGCAGTATGTGTACCGGAGCAATCTTACTGTACAAAATTCCCCGTGTAGTCATTGGAGAGAACAAGAATTTCTCAATGGGAGGAGAGGATCTACTCAGGCAACACGGAGTAAAGGTTGTGATCCTTGACGATCCTGCGTGTACAGCGTTAATGGCACAGTTCATCCGTGAAAAGCCGGAGGTATGTCGTTCAGTTAGACCACTTGTGGATTAGTGTATTTGTATTCTTGATAGGAATGGAACGAAGACATAGGGGAAGTGTGAGGCTTTACGCTTGGTACGGAACATGTAGATACTTCTTCCTTCTTCTTTGTCTTCATCTTTTGTTGCTTACTCATATCTTCCAAGAATCACTGTATCTTCACTCATAGAACGTGGTCAAATCAAGTTTTCACCTTTTGCGATTGTCATTGATTTATGAACACGTATAGTTTAGCTCGAGTTTTATGGATATCATAACTCTTATTAGTCTCAATTCTAAGAGATAGATACTGCAATACAACTGATGCACAGGACAATTCTCTATGGAAGTGAAAAGCTTGGTTGTAAGCCTGCAGGTGCAAATATTGCAACATTGATATTAGCAAAGAACCATATTCGAGCGGTCGAGATCTTACAGCTGTGAGTTATTCGTTGTATCACAGGAGACGGGCAGAATTTGTACTCAAAGGTAGCTCAGACTTTGTTGGTCTGAACGAATTTGAATGACAACCGTGGATACTCATGTTCTCTCTGCTCTTATAGTCCCTGACGTTCAAACGGAAAGGTGTAGCAGAGCTGGACAAGATATTGTCCAAGGAGACTGATATTCCAGGAGGGATCTTGAAGCTTCAAGATGACTGACAGTACGAGTTGCTTCTGTGATCCTTCGTTACCTTCCTTCTAACATGACGCATCAATCGCAATCCAATGCAGATGATTAACCAGTCGCGGCTCGAGATCTTCGAGATTACTGCAAGTTTACATAAAATAACAAAGAAACTCTGAGCTCAGGACTACACCTATGAGTGACCTATGAAAGCAAAGAGCATGAACCAAGTTTTCTGAGCGAGTACGGAAGAAATTTACGGTGCTAAATGTGTAGGTGCAGCATACGCGACGGCGGAAAAAAAGCCCCAAAATGAGGGATATCTGGTAGAACGACATTGTGATTCGTCGCTCGATTGACGGGCAAGGTTACAGTCGAGAAATGGCAGCCGAACAGCGGTTTTTTTTTGAAGGTTGCCAGCTTATAATGGAGATGGAGATGACCTGTCGAGATGAGAGAGCCGACGGTTGTTCCGGCCACGGCTATTATTCCCGTAGTTATGATAAGTACAGCCTTGATATATTTGATATTCTATTTATGTTATATACAGCCTGGGTAGCATGAATACAGGGACTTTTTCCCGCCCTTTCTTCCCTGCACTCACTGTGAACTTTGGATCCAGCGAAGAATCCGCCATCCCGACGACCCTTCTCCCGGCCATCTCCGAAATCGTTCCGGCCTCGAATTCAACATGACCAATAGCATAAAATCGCTCTAGTTGCAGCTGTTCATCCAATAGCATTGCAGGATGTGCAGGGACAGCTTCATCGGGTGAGGATGATACGGGGTGGAATGGCGCCGTGAAGCGAAACCAACTGCCGCATCCCGCAGGATGTCGACCAGTGCGACGGGAGAAATTGAACGTTATCTATGGTGCCATATATAAGGCCACCCCTCCTCCTCTTCTGACTTACATAGTTCCCCAGTCTCACGAACATCAAGCTCGCAGGTCGAGTTTTTGTTTTTCTCAATTTAGCCAAGTCACCAGTAGGTTGTGAGTGTCTTTTCGTAAACATCCATACCAAGCTAATTTATGGTCATTTTTCAGTAACATGCGTCTTCGACCGTCCATAACTTCACATTGTATCCTCTCTGCCTATCTGCTTTCGGCTGCATTGCTCAGCACCGTTGTGGTCGCCAATCCGATATCTATCTCAAGCCGAGCAACCGATTGTAGGTCAATGTTCATGTCGTGCACACTCAGAAGCCTGATATCTATTTCCAGTTAAAGATGTGAGAATCAGGTTAGCATGGAGGATCCCAGGCGAGGAACATTTTAAACCCGCTAAGAGCGAGTTTACAGCAACAGACCGGTTTACTCTTTTCATGACTGGAGGAGGATTTTCGACTGGTTTTGAGTTTCAGGAGAGCACAAACGCGAAACTTATCGAAGTCGAATTACCACGGCGGCCTAGCGGAATGATTACTGAGGCTGTCTTGAAGGATTTTGCGACTGACGGCAAACGCCTTATGGCTCGTTTCATCGACGGGGATTTTTTCTTCGGAAATTATCCCGTAATCAGAAATGTGGATCGACTTCGAACAGAGACCAATGCATTGCTGAAGAAGAAGGCGAAAGGGTATGAGGAATTCACGATAGGGGATCCAAAATTCCAACACCCAATTGTCATAGAGGACGACTTGGATTGGATCAATACTGTCCTCCTCTACTTGACACTGATTAATCAGCCTGGGAGTGATGTTCCAGTGCTGGATCCAAAAGAGTTGCTTGGATGGACAGAAATATTCCAGGAAATGACGAGGAAGAGGAAGAGAGGTGAACTAAAGCAATAGATACCGGGACTTATCATTGCACATTCCCAGATTGTTGATGTCGTGCAAGTAGCAGTACAGGCCGTAATTGATTACTGTTCAAGAGGATCCAGATAGTCATCAATCTGCTTCAAGCAGGTCCTTCGTCACCATTAGGGATTTGGTAAGGCTGGGGCGCACAAAGCCTCGAGGGAGAGCATTGCTTACGTCCAGCAGTACCTATGATGTGAGTAAGTTCGCGGCCACAAGACATTACCGGCAATAGAGACAGATTGTGGTGTGCTGAGCCTTACAGCCATTTGCAGAACATAAGGCGCGGCTAAATTTATTTTTTCGAATGCGATCAATCTTCCAAGGCAATCTTCCCGCACAATCTTCCGCCACACCTACACGTCCCAATACTCAATATGTTTTAATGATACCGTAGATTTATACTCTCCTAGACCATAGCTACCTGCACGGTACAATTTTTATGCCCAAAACCATAGTTTGAATCATTGTCTCTATGTACAGGCTCAATTTGATGGTGCCGCTACAGGCAAAAATCAGGAACGGCATTTTTTATTATTGCTCATCTCATGGGGAGCAGTCACAGCCATTACAGTCAAAGGCTTGAGTCAGGTTCATCGAGTGGTCAACCACAGATTATGCACTCACAAAATGCAGGTTGCATTTTAAAACATTGAATTTGGGCATAAAAATTGTACGTGCAGGTAGTTATAGTTTAAGAGAGTGTAGATTTACAATATTATTAAAAAACATCAAGTATTGAGGCGTGTAGGCGTGGCGGAAGATTGGGCGGGAAGATTGCCTTGGAAGATTGATCACATTTGAAAAAATTTAGGCGCGCCTTATGTTCTGCAAATGGCTGTAACATCATTGGGCGAGCTGCTTATCAAATTTTACCTCTGTCTGGGGGGATGCTCGCGCTTCTAAGAATAGGGCGTGACTAAGCCATAATCTTTGCTAATGCCACTGCCGATAATCAGGAAAAGCGAGAGTGTAAAATTGTTCACGCCGGTTGGAAGGAATGAGCTCTTGAATCTTGTCAGTAAGTGCACCAAGGTCTTCTGTCGTTGTTCGCATCAACAGCGGGTAAGACGGGCCAAATGACCACCACTTCCCTCATGATTTCTGGCTTCTCGATGACTCTTCAGGATACAAACTGTAATTTGTATCATTGGTCAATATACTCAAAAGTGCGGATCCATCGTGCTAGTTTGCATACAGCCTGAACATCATATTCGGTATGGTTTGTCCAACAGATCCTCCTTGATCCATGTCAGCCGAAAAAAAAATTAGACTGATTACCGGCTCCCTTGATATCCTGCACTCAAGCAGGTTTTATCGTAACCCTATTGGACTGGTCAGAACCATTCCAACGCAGCAAAAATGATCAGATCGACTAGGTCTACTCACGTAGCACCTCCGATCTGAATAGTCCCTGTGATCGGCTGGGGAGCAGCCGCAGAGCTTGCCAAACACGCCAAATTAGAACTCGCAGTTGAGTCGGATGCTACTGGAGCTGCTGCTGCCGCCCGATTCCTTATCCGAGATAATTGTTGAGGTAGAGATGAAAAGGACGACGAAGGGAGGGCATCCCGCCGTTTTCGAGCCTGTGAGCTGGTGGCATTTCCGTTCCCGAAGCATTTCTAAGTTGAACAGATAGGTGTCAGCGTATGAGAAAGATCGAATGAGACTCCGCAGGCAGAGAGCTCAGATTTGAATATGAATCTAACCTTGAATAGCACGAACTCTTTGCTGAACAACGGTACCTGGGTACTAGCGTCGAATAGATCGAAGAACTTGCCATCGGCACCTGCGTTTACAGCTAGTCCGGTGTCAATCTCAACACAACCGCCGAATTGAAGACCGGTTGAAGATGTGGTTGTACTTGAGCTACTCCCATTAGTACTCACAGTGGAGTTTCCAGTCGAAGACGTTGTGCTGGCCGTTGCGTGCGCAGCGGGTGAGGAAGAAACAACAGACGCCGATGAGAGGGCAGCAGCCTGTTTCGCAGACGAGATGGCTTGAGGGATTGAGGTCGGTTTCGTAGAGGCTGCCGCTGCGCTTCGTTTGTGAAAGTTGTGGTAATAGTCATTTGCATTGCGGGTGGTGATGGAAGCAGCAGAGGGAGACGTGGGGTTCAATGCAGACGAGGATGGCATGGGATAGTAAGCAGAGACAGAGGCAGAGGCAGAGACAACACTGCTGGTCATGGTCTCTGTCGAATTGCTTGTGGAAGACGAATTGACGGTCTCTGATGTTCCAGTGGAATTCGTCGTCGTCGTCGATGTCAAGTTTGTGGAGGATGACCCGTTATCAATGGTGATACTTTTGCTATCCACAGCGTCCAGGGAGAGTTGCATCGTAGCGCTAGCATCCAAATCCAGAAACACTGTTGCAGAAGCGAGGTTGTCCAGTGCTTGGACACCAAGGTTGAGACTAGGAATTAAGTGTGCGGTGAGAGATCCGGTGGATTTGACAGAGGGAGTAAGGGAGAGGGTTAGAGCTAATGAGAATGTCGGTTTAGTTTTGGTATTGGTTCCACAAAGAAGGGTATTGAAGTTAAGATCAAAATTTGGCGAATTAGAAGCGAAGGTAGAGAACACGTACGAGTATCACCGACATTGAAATTTCCTCCGCTTTGATTGTTCCTATCCGGAAACACCAACTGGGCGTTCGAAATATTATACACGATGCCTACTTTCAGATCCGCTGCTAGGTCAAGCTTGGCGGTCGCTTCGGCCTTGACATCAAAGCTAGGACCAATGGTGAGAATACTGAGCATCGTGAAACGTCAATTCAAGTGATATTGCGAGTATTAGGAGAGACATACCCAGGAAAGTCGAGACCCGGAATACCAAGAGGCGGAACCACTTCAATCTTCCCGGTGTCAAAAGTGGTCTGGATGACATGGACAGATTCGTTGATTAGTCTGATGTTTGACAAGAAATGTTAAGATGACGGACAGAAACACCAGCATTCAGATCCAACGTCCCATCGATTACCGCGTTCATCCCCACAGTCACTGCGAAATCACTAAGCGCAGGTGGGATAATCGTCCCTTGGGCGGCAACCCCGAGACTGATTTGAGCAGTGGCTTTGCCGTCGACACCCAAGTCTACGTTGATGTCCACGTTCCCGCATTTGATGTCCTTGTTGAGGAGAGTGGCTGATTTATCGACGCTCACGGGAGGGAGAGCAATAGTTTTGTTGACATTGATATCATCGAGGCCTTGGAGAGCTGTTGATGCCAGAGAGAATGAGAATAGAAACTGGTAGGAGGGAAGATCTTGAAGACTTACAATTGATGGCACTCTCAACAAAAGAAGACATGTCCCGACTAGCAAGTCGACTCCTTCTACGGGAAGACGTGGTAGATACCAAAGTCCCATTGACGTCTGCTCCAGGGTAGTTGGCTCCTTGGATAGCAATGTTGACGTTTCCATATCTTAATGAATTGTTTGGGACCAAATGTAAGCACTCTTTACAAGCGAGAAAAGCGTCGAACTCGAGTTAACAAATTACGCACTTGGACGGATCTACCGCACTGAAATTCGTATCCAACGATAATCCCTGAACTTGGGGCAGCGTACTGTTGCTAGTCCCGTTTCCCTCTCGTCTAACAAATCGCGCAGAGAGGTTTGCAGGGAGAGACTGATCGCCTGATACATATGAAGTAACAACCCGAGCGAAGGGACTCATTCCGCACTGAACGAATTAGTTATTTAGTGTTGATGTTGATCGTGAACAAGCAGGGAACGTACGTTTTCCGGCAACCTTACCAGCTTACCTTCGGCTCCACCAGCTTGAAATAAATGATCGCAGCCAGCTGCCTCGGTATCACTGCTCATACACACCAAACGGATATCTTGAGCCATTGCAGTAGCTGAACAGTTAAGGATTCGCCATCCAGCAGCAGTGGTGATGTCTGAAATCGCATTGGATGAGCCCCACTAGAATTGACGTAGAGAAGTCATTTGATTTGATTCAAAGCGTATGAAAGTGACACGCACGATTTGCATGGTCCCCGACCCATTCTGACCGGGTGCAGCAGTCAAAGAATACTGGCAAGTCCCATCAAAGCAAGGAGTATTCCAATCGTTTGCTGCAGATGCAGTACTTATGTTTGAACCAGCAATGAGGAAAAGACCCAATATTGATGAACCAAAGCTGAGTTTGGGCTTGGGTACTGAGAACAGGCCGGCCATTGCGTACGTTTGACGATAGTGAATGCGGGAGCAAATAACGAAAAAAAAGATTTAATTAGGAAAAGTAAAGCCAGCCGGGGCAGAGGGGGTGAAAACGAAAGGAAGAGGGGAAGGAAAAGAAAGGACGAGACGAGACAAAAAGGAAAAGAAAAGTAAGTCAATCGTCTATGTTGAAGAAGATGGGGAAATTCAACGGCTTAGAGGTAGCTTATATATGATGTCCTTCGCCAAGTCAACAACTTTACTTTGCTCGACATCTGTGATTTGATGAAAAATTAAGAGCCATGATTGATCAATGTATTTGAAGAGATCAAAGCAGCTTATTATGTAGGTCAGAATATGGCGAAGCTGCGTCGTCGCATGGCACCCATAGCGATCTTTGAATTACAACCCGGACCCACAGGTTCAGCATCATTGAGATGATGAATCGTCGGTGATGTGCACGGGTCCGTTGAAGGAACAATCACGTTGTATACGAGCGAGGCACTGCTGAGGGCAACCAAGCTCAATTCAACTGGAGCAAATATTTTACCAGCAGAAATAGTTCGGAGCGTAGCAGCAGCATCCAGAATATGAGAAGAGTATATGATTAAGGCTCGGAACATTTGTGGAAGATGAGATAACGGGAAGTATTGGTCCGTGCGTAAGTTACAAACTACGGGCGCCAAACACTAAAACCACGGACCAACATTTCACAGGATCACGCAGACCACCAATCTTGCACCAGTCATTTCCAATTACAAAAATCTTTAACACCAAAAGCATTGATTTGACATGATGGGTTCATTGTAATAGCAGCGGTGGTACCCTTTAGGGCTGGAACCATAGGCTTTGTACTCGTTTCTTGAGGAGGAGGAGGAGGAGGAGGAGGAGGAGATAACATTCGAGTTGCATAATCGCACTTACGCATCCCGCAGGACATCGAGAAGGGGCGACGGGAGAAATTGATCCAATAGATGCACTAAACGTTATCTATGGTCTATATTATGCCTTCTCCTCTAACTTATTAGTTTCCCAGATTTCTGAATATCAAGCTCGCAGGTCGAGTTTTTGTTTTTCTCAATCTAGCCAAGTCACTAGTGTGAGGGTCTTTTCGTGAACATCCAAACCAAACTAATTTACTGTGATTTTTCAGCAACATGCGTCTTCTACCATCCATAACCTCATATCATATCCTCTCTGTATATCTCCTTTCAGCTGCATCGCTCAGCATTGTTGTGGTCGCAAATCCGATACCTATCTCGAGCCAAGCAAACAGTGGTAGGTCAATGTTCATGTCATGCACGCTCAGAAGCCTGAAATATATTTCCGGGCAAAGATGTGAGACTCAAGTTAGCATGGAGGATCCCAGGCCAGGAACAGTTTCAATCTTCCCGTTCTGGACGCGGTTTGCAGGAGTTTACAGCAAAAGACCGGTTTTCTCTTTTCATTACTGGACATGCATTTGTGGCTGGTCTCGAGCCTCAGGTCGTATCCCAGGATAGCACAAATGCGAGACATATTCAAATTCTACCAGTCGCAGTGCCACGCACGGGTAGCGGAAAAATTGATTTGAAGGATTTTTCAGCCAAACCCCTTATAGCTCATTTCGTCTTCGAGGAATTTTTCTGGGAACATTATAATGTAATCAGGGATGTGGATAAACTTCGCACACGGACCAATTCATTGCTGGAGGAGAAGGCGAAAGGGTTTAAGGACTTCACGATAGGGGATCCAAATTTCCAACACCCAATTGTCATAGAGGACGACTTGGATTGGATCAATACTGTCTTCCTCTACTTCACACTGATCAACCAGCCTGGGGGTGAGGTGCCAGTGCTGGATGCAAAACAGTTGGGAGGATGGATAGCAATGTTCACTAAAATGACTGACTTGAGAAGTCTCCATCGGAAATCTCTCAAGCCGAAGGCTCTCCAATAGATACTGGTACGTATCATTGCACATTCCGAGACTGTTCAAGTCGTGCAAGTAGCAGTACAAACCGTAGAAGTGTCATTGAAATTGATTACTGTTCAAGGGGATAGTCATTGATCTGCTTCGAGCAGGTCCTCTGTCACCATTAGGGATTTCGTAACGCTGGGGCACAAAGCCCCAAGGGAGAGCATTGAATTCAACTGAAGGAAAAAAGCAAATTGTCTTCTTGAACACCTCCAGTGGTACTACATGAGCTCTTTATAGAACTTTATGAAATACATCATAGCTTACATTCTGTACAGATAGTTGCCATATCAGATCACAGTGCACACTCAGACGAATTGTTTGCAACTTATAGCCGCTTGTAATAAAGTGGCAGTCACACCTCCTTTGATAAACAGCGCTATAGACCAGTAGATAGTTGTATTGCTGTATTACCGTGTTCTACCACATCCAACCAGTCATTGCGTGAAGTACCTTTTCCTTCACATCCAGAAAATATTCCGTTCTCTCAATCTGACCCTCAACCCATTCCCTCGCTTTTTCCTTCAGCCCCAAAACCTCATCACCAACGCTTTCCGCACAATCCATTCACGCCAAGACCGTTCAAGGTTGTTGTATAAGGATTTGGATGACACTGAGGAAACTCACCGCTAGGACTTTCCATTATGCACAACTACAATGTTGTAGCGATTCAATGCTCTTTAGGCTCAATTCTTCAAAAATGGACAAAAGTCAGAAATTTTTGGGTGGCGGAAATTCGGGTATAAATCGCATATTGGTCAGGGGTTCCTGTTTATGTAATACGATGCTTTATTGTTATTGGTTCAACATAAAAATCAAGATGGTTACCTTGTCCACGGGACAGGTACGCATGTACATAGTATTCCCTCGACTGAAGCAAAGAATTAGCTCGTATCCCTTTCTTTAGGGCGTATTCATGGACAAAGGGAGTCCAACAGCCTAATTGACGTTTACCTTTGTCAAAACCTTTGTTAAAAGCCGTTAAGAGCAGATTACAATGCTGTTGAATGACGCTCTCATCGCTTCAGAATGTCATTCGCTATCAGCAACCAATCAGGGCACGATCTATCACATCTGATACCATGGTTTCGGACAGCTCGCCTATTCAACCCAAGAACAAATGAAGTGTATAAGAGGGAGCCCTTGCACTCGTGCTGTTCTTTCACTTTCCACCCCCTCCAAACCCCTCATCCACTTTTTCATTTTCACTCTGATCCTTCCTTGGACTGGTTTCCTCTCTTTCCGCGAAAGAAACAGTTTTACACGCTCTTTCACCCACTAGTATTCTTTTCAAGTACCCTTTCATTTTCGCACCTCTTCGGATTACCCCAGAACTGCCAGTCATGTTCTCCAAAGTTTTCGCCTCTCTATCTGTTCTCTTGGCTATCTCAGCGCAGGTCAATGCACATGCTGCTATTGCTCCTGCTCTTGGTGTCACTGGAACTCCTGTCCGTGCGGACGTTCAGAGACCTTCGAACGCGAGCCCCTGTGGAACTGTTGATGTAGCATCGAACATTGACACGTCTACGCCTGTTCAAGCTGCAGCCGATGGCACTTTTTCCGCCACTGCTACCGATTTTAACGCGTGAGTCGGTTCGTGTATGTCCCATATCGCGTTGTAACTAAACCATCGACTTTATCTTCAGTGGTGCTGATGGCTCGCGATCTGTGTCTGCCAACGTCGATCCTACTGCTCAAGGGAAGACCTTCGATACCGCGGTTACTGTCTCACAGAATGGGGATGCTGTATGTTTGAAATTTCGGTTTTTTTGTTACCTTGTCGTTCGTGAATTCACGCGCCTTTTCAGGCCCCGACAACTGTTGGCTCTGATCAGATTGTTGCTGCTCTACCAGCCGGTACCACCTGCTCTGGTGGAACCACTGGGAATCTTTGTTTGGTCGTAAGTAACTGTTCGTTAGCAGTCTATCCAGTGTCATTATTCAACATGTTCCATAGCAATTTGTCACCACGGCAGGTTTCGGAAATTGCGTTGTGGTAGCCCAAGGAGCTGCCACCGGGGCTGCTGCTGCTAATGCGACGGCTGCGGCTACCAATGGTACTACTACGGATACGACTGGGACTACGAGTACCGCCACAAATGGTACTACTGACGCAACAAACGGAACGACTGCAACAAATGGAACGACTGCAACAAATGGAACGACTACGACCACCGCTACGAAGCACCACCATCACAAGGCTGCTCAGGCTGCCGCTGCTCAAGCCAACGTCAATAAGGCGGGCACACGTGCACCTCGAGCTCTCCTAGCTGATCTCGAAGCTCGAGACGAAAATGCCCCCCATGTCGTCAAACGCGGTGTCTTGAGTTGGGTTTGGGCTTGAGTCGAGTGTGATTCTTCGGAACTTAAAAGAGTTTTCTTCATTTCACGTTTGTATAGATCCTAGTGACACTGATTGTCTCTTCCCTTTGCGTCAATGAAAAAGTGATTTGGGGTTTGTTTCCTCTGCGTTGTTTGCATGACATGCGGTATGTCCGGCGTGCCTTTTCCGACAAGTTGCGCGTGGTAAGCCTGTGTGCACGTTGGCGTTGTTCGTCTCAGGGATAATAATATTGTTGAAATATCGAACCTTCGGAGCTTGTTGTCATCGAGTCAGCAATGGGCATTGCATTGCATTCTCTTAATTTGAAATCGCGAGAGGTCACGGCGGTCACTGGTATAAGTCTGGTACGCTTAGGAGTATGGATGTGTGTTCTATGTTCTAACCACTTGACTAGTTTTTCAGGACAAATCGAAGTTAATGAGTATATTTATGTAGAAGAACCTAGAAACTTCGTCGTGACCGCTATAAGCCGCTATAGGGCTGGCTTGTTCGCCCAGATCGCACACATTCGAGTCGATATTTTAAGCGCCGGATGAGTTCCGTCCACTTTTCCGGCAGGCAGAAAATTTTCTAGGGGTTTCGGTGACTTCATCCATCGAGAATAAGCGGTTCTCATTTTTTTTTACCATGGCAGGATATAAAAGAAATTGGAAAGTTAGTTTAGATTCGTCAACTTTACTCAACAATAATGTCGGAAATTCTCCTAGACCAACAATTACCTTTCTATTCTCCTTCACGCTCACCTCCATCCTACTCACCACATATTCTTGATGGAGAAGAAACACTCGCTCGAACCTGTCGTTTCCATTCGTCGTCGCATGCGACAGGAACTTTCACAAAGCACTCTGGCGATGTTACCGTCGTTCTCTCGGAACAGGACGAGGATGCAAACGTTCCGTCGTATGGCCGTCAGGGACTCCTTGCTGGGAGTATTATCCTTGATTCTTCTTTGAAGACTGAAGATATCGTTGCAGTCGTTCTCAAAGTAGGTTCACAACCTATTGACTCCTTTTTCAACGTGTATTAACGGACAAGGCAGGTCGAAGGAAGAATTAAGCTGAACGTATCTGGCGCCAACGCCGTGTCCAAGACCGTGAAAACCGTCGACGAGCAATACGAACTGTGGTCTTGTCATACTCCCAACTCAAGTACCTCTGCTGCTTGTCCAAGGTTGATTCCTTTCTCGACTGTCTTACCACCAACTTTCAAAGACGGAGATCGCGAGTATCCGTTACCACCTTCATACGAGGTGAATTTTACAGGTATGTAGATTTACGCCTTTAATGCGCGTTTGAATGACCAAGTACCTGTAGGTATTCCTGGACTATATGCTAAATGCTCATACGCCATCCGTGCGACTGTAAAAACACATGGACCGCTATGGGACCACAAACAAACGTACGTGCTTACTCTTGAATCTTATTGAGGTGTTGCTCATGTCGATTTTTCAGGGTTTCCACGCCATTCATCTACCGACCCAGAAAGCGGCCTCCACAGCCTGCTCTCAGGGCGGCCTTTCTTTCGTCGATCAAGGCGTCTCCAGAGGAATGGTTCCAGACTACTTCTGTACTCCAGGCGAGACCGAGTACCAAGGTCGAGTCTATTAACGCCAATGTAAGTTCCAATCCACTTTCTGAGCAAACTATCAAAATCTCACGTACAGATGCAGCTCTTCCTCCCTGCTGTACGAAGTTTCGGTCTACAGGATATCATCCCATACCATATCCAACTTACTGGACCTATATCGTCTCTCAAAAAATTCTACTCCGTTGTGCAATACGAGCCTGAGCTGTCTTCCACCAACTCTTTCTATCCTTCCCGTAGCCGGTCGGCTTTGACGATGGGTGTTTCGCTCTGTCGACAGGTACGGGTAGAGGTGAAAGGGCAGGCGGTATGGAAGAGCTCCATCATTGGGAATGGCACACTTACTGCCTTGCCACCATCCATTGACCTTATACCGAATTTGAGTCACCCAACCCAAGAGATGGCTCTTGACTGGGAAGGTGAAATACGATGCCGGGATGATATACGTGTAGGACACTTCGATGCAGGGAAGATTGCTACTTCTGTAGGTTTCCTTTGGTCCTGCATGACCCGTAAACGATTCGCTTATTTTCTTCGTTCTGCTAGGATTTTCTGGTGTTTTCAATCTCTTCAAAGCCAAATTTTGGAGCCTTCAATGCTCTTCGCATGATTGTTCCTATTTCGCTCGTCACCGATACCTGGGTCGAGCATTAGCCTGTGCTGGTCCCTCCTGGCTTTCGTTCTGTTTTCATATTTCATTCCATGCTCTCACTTGACCAGATCCACTCTTGTTTGTCGTAAAACACCTTATCCTGATTCATGTTGAACCAGAAATTGCGGCCATGAATAAGGGCCTTTCCACCTCACTTAAAAGTACTCCTTGTTATTGTTCTTTGTTATTGTGCCTAGTACAGCTCTACAGTTTATGCTGCTACGAAACCTCAGTTATCACGAATCATCAATATAATATGATAAACCAAACACTTTCAACCTGACTCTATCTGTGGCCGTGATGATTTGAAATTTGCGCTCTTTCGAAAGATCGAGATCTTGATAAACCTCGAAGGCGAGAGACTAAGAATTCCCCTCTTTTACGAATCAAAGGACGAGTGTTATCGTTACGATCACCTTCGATGGCTGACATTGTCCCTTCGCTCAACATTGAAGACCAGGAAAAATCCTCGTTGCTGTCCCGCACATCGGGAGCTCGCCTCAGGGAAGACAACACTCTGGTCACAGAAGCTGCCATTGTTTTTCTATCGAGAGATAGTAAGCATATGTTAAGGTATGTTCTATGGCAAGAATGCTATTAACACTAGTTGCAGCGAGCACAGAGAATTAATGTAGTGGTATGTAGTCCGTAGAAGCTTCCTGAACTCTTCCTCAATTGGATGCCTTGATGATATCGGCAGCCTTCTCCGCAACACCGTACAACGTTGCACTCAAGTGCGCACTGATTTGCATTGGCAGAATAGACGCATCAACGACACGAACATTACTCGTGTTATAGATCTTTAACTGTGCATCGACAACACCTATTGATGATGCTTCTTCTTCAGTCATATGTCCCTGAAATCAAAGCAGAAAAGACTTGCCGCCCAATTCCTGCCTCATCATTGCGGCGGTACCTATTGGATGGCTCACTGCCGCGAAACCAGCATTAGGATCTAGGATCCAGGACTTCCAGCGTTGGTCTGAACCAAAGTTGCCATTGGTGTTTGGGACAACCTGAGTTCCAGGAACAGTTTCGCCTGTAGAAAGAGTGCTACGGGTATAGAGCGGAAAGTTTGATCAGTCACTACATATTTTTCGAAGCCACAGGTCGACCCACCTCAAGGGCGGACTGTCAATGATTCTTCGTGCTAACCTCGCACTAGCGATTTGCACATCCAGATCCCAAGCGATGCCAAAGTAATTGACGTTCACAGCCGGTTTTGTGAACGGATCGGTATTCTAGACGAGAGGTCGGTCTTTGAATATGTCATGGGCTAGAACACACTCACAATAATGCTGACATTTCCTCGACTGAAAGGGAGAAGCTGCCATAAGTCGATACCTATGTCACTGGAAATAAAACGTCAGGTTCTTTGATTTGAATAAACACAGATGCGACACGCACTCTGGATACCCAGTATCATAGAAGAGCTCAACAATGGGAGCTGAACTCGCTGTCAGCCACAAATCCGATCGCTCAGATAAATCTACGAACCATTGCCATCTAAAATCAGGCCGGCTTGCACTTCATAAATCTCTTCTAACGCCTCCTGGCTATACGCAGATGTAACCTGACTTGCTGCCCAACTGCTCCTGGTGTTGCTGTCATTCAATTGTTCCACGGCTATTTGCAACGCGGTTTCGTTCCACCCAAAGACTTGATAGAAATTGGGGTATGCAATGCAATCCGAAGGCCCTTCACCACCCCAGTCAAAATTTCCACCAGCACCAAGAGAGTTCATTGTCTACAAGTCACTTAACGATCAATCGAGGCGGAGCCTAATTTCCACTACCCTCACCTGTTCCTGGAGATTTCGGCCAACGCCTCTCATGTCAAGGTTTGTCTCGATACCTAAAGAATTGAGTAGGTTTGAATCGCCTATCCCAGATAACTGGAGCAATGCGGGTGACTAGAACAGGACTCGTTGAGCAAGGAAGAGACTTTAACAATGACCGTAATTACCTGAATTGCACCAGCGGCAACAATGACTTCCTTAAGGGCCGTAGCGGTATATCTCGTACTCCCGCCACTTGATGGTGCAAATTCAATCCCAGCAGCGGTAAGAGGTACACTGCCAGAATCTGACCAGAGAATTTGAGTGACCTACACATGATTCAGAGGAATAGTAGTATCGAAAAATATCGAGAACCGCACAAGATGCTCAGTCAAGGTTAGCCAATTTGTGCGCTGACTCTCTACAGGCGTAAGGTACGCCTGACACGAAGATGATCTATGATCATTATCATGCCAGTCAATGGTCTTGAAAAAATGAAGTTATAAAATAAAATGGAGGGCGAGGAAGACGTGGTGTAAAACTGACCAGCGGAGTCATCGAAACACAGTTGCTTGCCCCACCGTTCACGTCGGGGCAATGTTCGATACCGGTCAGATTGACAATAGTAGTGATGAAATCCGGTTGCTCAGGACCACCATACATGGCATCTGGATACGTAACCTGAACGGGTCCAGAATATCCATGGTAAGCCGCGACACTTTCAGCGCCCTTTGCAGCTTGCTGATCATTAGGGGCGGAAAAGGCCTCGGACTGAATGAAGGGTAGAAAAAGAAACATTAAAGAACCAAGTTTGACAAACCTTTTGCATATACTGAAAGATTCCTTCCCAATCCCAGCCAGCGTCAGCATCGGATGTATCAAGGAGCGTGGTCCAAGCATCATATTGAGCTTGCATACCCCGAGTGTAGTGAGCACCATTTATGGAAGTACTTCCACCTAGTGTTTTTCCACTATGACACGATTTTTGGATTGTTTTTAAATATCGTGCATGAGTCAAAACTTACCCTCGAATAGTTTTCCCTTGATCAGTTGGCCATGCCCAGTCCAAAGCCGTTCCAAATGCCTGACTGTACGCGTAGACGTCATAAATAATATCATCCGTTCTATTGTCAGAGCCTGCTTCCACAAGAAGTACAGTGACTTCAGAGTTTTCCGCAAGCCTGGCCGCGACCGTTGTTCCCGCTAAGCCGGCACCCACGACAATGTAGTCAAAGGACTGTCCATTGACTACAAAGGGGTCCGTGGTCACACCATACGAGCTCAAGGATTGAACCGCCCTGAAACTCGAAGAAGCAAGTGCGAAGACAGTCAGGGCTTTGCCAAATGGCATGACAGAGTACGCAATGAAAGATCGCTCTCAATTTCTTGAAGGCGTATTATACAGTTTTCCATGTTTCATACACAGGTTTCCATATTTCCTGTTGAGAAGTTGCGGTCATAAATGGCCGCAATGACAAGAAGACTTGAAAAAACCACGTGCTCCCTTCCCGAACGACATGCTGACTCATGCCGACTAAACCGACTTTCCAACACTGTCTGCAAACTCTAGGCTACCGCCGACCCCACTTCTGAGGAGTCTGTACTCAAACGGTATCATTCGCCCACAGATTTGCTCTCTCAAACTAGAGACAACCGTTCTGGCAGGAGCTTTCGAACAGCCTTCATGGTAACATGTGCGGTTAGATCGAAATTGCGTACATACATCAGGCCTCAGGCGGTTTAGGATTCAACCGATGGATAGCGACACATCTTCACCGCTCATACCGCTCATAAGGCGTAATCTTAGGTTTTTTGTTTCTACAAAAGTGTTGAAACTAGGTAAATCGCCGTACCAGTAAGTGTATTGAGCAGATTGTGATATAAATTCTATGCAAATCAACAAGGGAGGTCATTTCACAAAAGGTCAATACGCGTCAGGATTATATCTCAGTTCTGAGCCTTCGTCTGGGAAGAAGTTCGGCAAATCATATGATCGAGAACGTTGGGCGGAGGCGCCTTCGCGTGGATAATATGCAACATCTTCAAACCCGGGCACCTTCTGCGAGTATTCTGCTAATGAAACACTACGGAAGTTCGCGATTTCCCGGGCAGACTTTTCAGCGTGGTCCAATGTAAAAAACCTAGACGATGATCTAAAACTCAAACGATGAGCACGAGTGATGGAATGAATGGTCGGTCGAGGAAGCCTACATCATTTCCGCGGTTGGTTGTTCGACGTTTGAAGATTGGAATACCGAAGATGGTCGAGAGTAAGGTCGTTGTGGGAGGGTTTGTGCCATCGTTCGAAAGCTCGTTGCGGGCAGATTCGACATTGGAGAATTTGAACCATATCCGTTACAAGAATGCCGCAAAGTGGACGGGAACCGTTGTTCAGGTCGGCCGCCACAAGATGAATTTGGATCTGGGAAGCAATGAGACCCAACTGTAGAATCAGGGGTGCTAGTGCCAGTAGGAGATATGGGTGATTGGAGCCCGTCGTACCCTGTAGAGCAGGGTGATGAAGGCGACGGCAAGGACGCAGACATAGAGGGAGGTAAGATAGATGGAGAAACATATCTGCGAGGGGGACATGCTGCAACGGTGCTGGGGATCGTATTTTTGAATTCCAAAGACGAGGAAAACTGGTTTTGGCCGACAAGGGGAGAAGACATTTCTGGTTGAACGGAAAGTTTGGGTTTAGGTTTGTTGGGACCGCGAACACGTCCTTCCTTTGCGTACTCGCACACAAGACCTCGATTCAAGCATCGTTTACACGATGGGTGCTCGCCGCTGCACTGAATCAGTGTAGATTCCCGTAAGTCCTCAGAGAACAAACTTCTGTATCAAAAATTCACCTTTGCCTTCCTAGTACGACACTTTTCGCATGCTTGAGCTGTTCGAAGACGTGGGTGCTCAGGTGTGCGGTAAAATACCCCAGTGGTTGGATCTAATGATCCGGCAAGTGTATGTTGCGTACCAGGATACAGGTCTGAGTGTGTAGGCCCAGCGTTCTGAAAGATGGTTTGTGACGCTGCCTGGGCGCCGGTCACAGCAGCATGACGGGAGGGATTTAAATGAGTTGGGAAATGATAGACTGGACTCGCAGTGCTGGACATGTAATCAAGCTGATTGTTCTGGGGATGGGAAAGCCATGGATGATTGTTGGCTTCAGGATGGTTCAACAATGATAATGAAGTCCCATGATAGTAAAGCTCGGTGGAGCACAATTCGTGGGCCTGGTTGACTGCATGCTGATTATGTGCATGTAATGGATTTCGCTGGTCATAGTTGCGCCCGTATTCAGTACGTGACGTCTGGTTGTAGTTGACAAAATGGAGATTAGACCCATTATATTGTCGAAGATGTTGTAGGTCCTCGTGTAAGTGCTGTGGGGAATTTACAAAAGACATTTTGGGGGTACGATGGAAATGAGAAGGTTAGTTTGAAGAAAATTGTACGATATGAATGAAGCTGAATGCCGATCCTCTGACTAGATATAAGTACCTAGGGCGAAGTAGAAAAGAGAGAAGTTCTTATTTACATTTGTAAAGCTATCCGGTTAAGCCACAGTATGTAAAGCAAGCTATCAACATGGTTATTCAAATGCTCTGGCCTTCATGCGTCGAAGTTTGTTGTAACGCAAAATTTGAAGAACTTAAGCTAAGAAAACTGTACAAAAAGGAAGAGTCTTGAGAGTTCGAATCGGCCTACCTGTAACTTGATCGCCAGCACTCAAATCTTGAGATCCGCGGGGCAGCCAACTCTCCCATTTTTCCCTCATGCCCCAAATCACCCGGTTCATCGTACCGAGTGAATTTTCGAATTAAATGGTCACAGGTCGAAAATATATCGCTCACTGACACCAAATGATCACGAAGTAACAGCTAAATCAACAAGCTCAAGCGGTCTTTCTAGAGACCTTTATTGCCTTTTCAGAATTACTTTCGCATATGAACACGGGGGAAAACTCAAATCCGCGAACAGCGGCACAGATGACGCTGCTATTTGATGATTCTTTACCTGTTCTGAATATGAAAAGTAGGGGTACATCGCCGCAGTGTATGAGTCCAAGTCTTCGTGATGTAAAATGCCCTTACATGGATTGGCTGTAGGTATCATAACCCTCAGCTACTCTCATTGTCGCCTTGGCTATCCTTGGACGATGTCAAAAGGAAGGGTCATATACCTACTACCCCAACGTCTGCAATCCGAAGTATGGAGTGCACCGTGGTTGAATTAACTTCAGCCAGAAGGTAACGTATCGATCGTACAACGTCCCTGTATCTAGTACCTGTAAGTTGAACCTGCTTCAGGCTGGCACTTGGACCTGATTGATTGCACTTACTACCCTGGTGTTACATCCTTGCTGAGTTGGGTCGACCACTAAGTTTCATTCTGTTTTTCCTATGTTTTTGACGTCTTCTCACTGGGTATCCTCCGTCAAAACTCAGCGTCCCCATTTTCGAGCTCCTTCATTGCTTTTTTTTTTTGCTGCCTCGGGAACATTTCCTTAGAAATTCCGGAGCAGGTTGCCAGTACTCGCCTCAACCCCGGTATCCGAGCCAGGAAGCATGATATTGATCAATGTGAGAAAGCAAGAGCCTGTAACATCTTCTCTGAGCAGCCCCAGGTGAGTTAAAACCTCCTGTGCACCTTTTTTCACTCACCGGGGCTTACAAGTGCGGAAAATTGAACTCGCAGATGGAGCTTTCTGGCTCTTGTGCACTGATCGTGAAGATTGAGCTTAACCTAAGGTCAAAAGAGGGATCAACATTTGTCGTTCGCGGGAGCTCTTCACTAGGATATGTAATTTAAAGTTTGGAGACCGGGAGCAGGAAAATGACCGGTCTGTTCACAGTTACTGGCGAATATAATAAATAAAGTCAAAAGAATTGAGGTCGAAGAGGTGAGTAGATTTCTTTGCCCAGAGCGTTATGCAAAAGGGGTAGAAGAGAAAGGAACAGCTCCTTCGAATTCATGCTGGCGCTCCGAGTGCGGTCAAGAAATTCCCGCAAAAAATCAGCAAGCCAATTTCGGTGGCTATGAGAATGACCCGAGTAATTTCCAAGTTAAGGCGCGTGCATGTATTTCGACTAGTAATCATCTGAGGGTCTTTGAGTCAAATCCAACTCTGGGAGAGGGGAGTTGCACCGCCAATCACTCACGACTATGTGACTATATCTTTCTGTGGTCAAGGCACCCGGTTCGGGGCTAGATATATCCTGGAACAAGTTAAACACTCTTGATAAAGTATCCGGCAACTATTCACTGGCGGAAGACGATCGTTACGCTTGAGAAAGGAGTTTCAAGAAAATAACCTACATTGCGCCTGCACAGATATGCGTACATAAGCTGACTTCTTCCGCCGAGCGGTCGTCTTCGTTAAAAAATCCTGAGAATTATCCTCATACGTGATCACATCGAAAGCAGACTGTATAGAGTTGGGTCGTGAATGATATGCTCTACATCCTTGAAGGCATGAAACAAACGAAAGCAAGGTTGGGGCTATTGAGGGAGTTGCTATGGATGAAAGCCTGAGCACAGAAATTGGAATTCGAAAATCTACTTGCACATAGCTCGACTCGAAATTTTCAAGCTAAAGAGTTGTCCTTTCCCACGTTTCTCGGTGTGATCAGCCGTTTAGTCTATAAGTTAAACTCAAAATTCAGTAGACTCAAGGATCCTATTTATCATTTTAACTCGTACAGAGGGGCGATTGCTGCAACTAGTATTCTTGGGAAGATCAAGGAGCAGGCATACCGATGCTTGGAAGCGCTGGAATTAACAGTCGCGCCGATGGGGAGAAAAAGCAATAGCTGGCGTCAGCCTGAGCCGAGTTGTATACTGCAAGCGGACTGGCCATCGTACCGTGTTCCGTACATCTTTGTCTGTCTGTGACGTGAAAAAGACTGCGATGAAAAGGCCGTAGTGTGAGTTATGTTACCTGTAAGGATAGGGGGAACTGTTGACGAAATACAGTTTTGCAAATTCGACGATAAGAACGGTCATGTAAAATGAGTCCCATTCATTGCAAGGAAAGACACCGTCTTGACCTATAGAGCTCGCCGCGTTTCTGGGGTACAAAGTTGAACGAAAGGATTAACTAGACATCGTGCAAATGTTAGTACTCATAAGAGGTTTGGATTTGGATCGAAGAGAAGTGAGGATGACGCAGTGGGTTTTATTATACATCAGCGTGGAAATCGCTCTTCCAAAGTTTTGTCGGTCACAAAGGTCGAAAGCCGACATAGTTTGAATAAGTAAAGCACTGAGCATTACAGGGATCTGTATGCACTCATCCACTTGAAGTGTGCGTTATTCGTATAAAGCTCAACTACATATTCTGATTGCGAGCAGACCGTATTCATTGGGGATGTTATTTGGCACTACAGAAAGGAGCAGGGATTTCAGGATACTTAGTCTTCGTAATTTCGTGATAAGCCACATACTGTGACAGAAACGCGTCTCGATGATCATCCAAGAGAATCTGTGGCGTGCACAGAAAGACTATTAGTATCAGGGACATGAATTTCTGGAACCAGCAGGAAGAGAAGTTTGAGTTTGTATCGAGTAAGAAGAGAAACACGCGTAACAGTCCAGACCAATCCTGGCGTTCAGTTTAATGCCCGTTTTCTGGAACTTGAAGCTTGGGAGGTTCCATCAGTTCAAGCTGAGATGTGCAAATACAATTTGAAGATCCAACTCCGCCAGCGTCTATTATCGGCGCCTGAGGGTCTCAGTCATTCAAAGAAGTAAAGGTAGAGCTTTCTACCTCTACCTCTAAGTACTCTCCTTGTTTTTGCTAGCGTGAAAGCTTTGGACTTGTTCTTTCAGGCTTCAGCTCTAGTTCCGGAGCATATTTAAATACATCGAGTGCAAAGTTTGCGGCCGAGCTTAACGGATTGGTACTTTCACAAGGCTGGATCATACTATAGTTTTCTGAACTGTGTTGATGATTTCCAATTCTCCGTGCTTGGCTTTCAAGGTGGTAAGTCTACGCCGTCTCTCTATTGCATTCATCTTGACCTCCCGCATAGGCGAACTCTCACCGGACTTTGTCAATGCCCCAATGATGTCAAGATGGATATTGTATTGTTTAGTCCATGCCTAATGCAACTTGGCGAGGGACGTTACTAGGAACCATCTGTCCGTTCAAACAAAATCTAGGTTATGGAGATGCCAATGTGGGGTTGGGTGAAGGAAGTATCGCCGACCAAGACGTGCTCGAATGATTTACTTGCCGAATAGAACTGGACAGTCCTGGCCAGCTGAACGGAACCGGAGACACGACCTAGGTTAGTCAAGTGACGATAACTTCTTCCGTGCATTTGCTGCCTATAAAGACGCCTGGTACCAGCTCGTATCTCCTCAGTTTTCAAGCGAAAGATGAAGCTCCTTACCACACTCATCGCGTCCACTTTGTTACTCTTTGTCGCTGCGTCTCCCACCACACGAGGTTCGTCTTTTTGGCCTCCCTATCGTCACCAAAATCCAAGATTGACCTGGAAATTCGGAATCGAACGTTTTGAATTTTGCAGACACTGTCATTTGTGCTGGGGAAGAAGTTCTTTCGGAGACATACATTGGTGAAGAGAAGAATGTGAAACTTCAGCACATTACGTGCCCGGCTACACCTGTCAAGAGGGCTCTCGCTCCACGACAGACTGATGTCTGCGGGAATACTTGTACTATCTATCCACTTTATTGCAATGGATATCCATAATACTGATTTTGCACAAAGGTACTACCAATTGCTTCACGCCCAGTGGTGGAGGGCCTGACCCGAACGACTGTCATGTTATTGCAGATGCTTTGCGGTTCGATAGTCAGAACGTTGGTATGTACACCCTAGGACAGTCAATCGAGCGTCATGCAGGTACTCATCGATCAATTTTTGCATTCAGGCGCTTTGTTTGAGATAGGCACTGGTGTATGTCCTTCCATTTATTTGTGTAGCAGATGCCACTCAATAACTCGATCGCAATGATAGTCCAACAACACCATCGCACTCACCTACTCCAGCTGCGAATCCTTCTACGTCAACCAAGACGCTGTCACCCAAATCTACTGTCGTACTGACTGGGTAAGTTGTATCTCCTGAATAAGTAATGACAATGCCGACTAATAATGTGTAACTAATAGGCTGCCGTCATTGACTATGTCGGTATCACCTGTAAACCTGTCGACTAGGATGTTCTAATTTTTTTCTACATATGTAGGTCGCGCCCAACTGCCAAGCGACGCAGAACGCGCACGGCGGCAACTGTGTCGCGACTGATCAACAGTTCTTTATTCAGTATGTATTCTTCAAGTGCTTTTCGGATGGACTTGTAACGCTCATAATCTAACCTTAAGGGTTCAACATTCCTGAATGGACTAACGGAGGAGAGAGCTTCAGTGGTAACGACTCTCCCTCCAGTGAATTTTTTTGTAATCATATTGGCTGTCATCATCATTCTATGTGCACAGTGATCCGTCTTGTACATATTTTCAGTAAATAAAGAATACAAAGTATACATTTATGGGTGCTCGGTCCGGTTCCCAAGCGGTTTCATATTTCCAGCTTTAACCATCCAAAAAAGCCAAAAAAGCGCAACTACGGGTTTGCCACGTGGTGAAATTCGAGCTAGTCTGTCAGACTGTGTCAGTCTGTTATAAGTAGTACGTATTCGTTCAGCTACCAGCAGTAACATAGCATTAGAGCGCATATTCTTCTTCCAATCCTTCAACATCCATTGCTTCAGGCTCATTCTCTCTGTAAGGCTTCTGTCCTCTCGCAATACGATGACTGCCTCCTGATTCAATCAAGTTATTCTGTAAGAATCTAGCCCTGTGTATCTTGTCGTGAAATTGATCAAGTCACCCAGAATAAAACAACCTTTCAGCTCCGTGCAACCGATTACTTCATTATTCACGCCTGAGCACAGCTGACCACCGTGACTCCTGACATCGATGAAGCGCTCTCGGCGTCCCTATATAATATGTTGTATCATCCCCGGTCCCACTTAAGGGTTTCCTTTTCTCCCCATGATCTTCCTTACCCTTGGGTTGTGTTTCGTGGTAGCAAGGCTCTCTTTTGGAGTCCTTGGTATACATCATTTACATTCTCAAGACGTGCTAGTCTCTGAGGCTAATTACCTAGCGGAAAGTGATCCTACGACTTTCTCCAAAAACTTGTCCAGCTGCCCAGGTGGGTGGTTGAGATTTCCTAGCTGTCCTGCGCCCGCCGGCTGATATCAACCTTTGATAAGGATACTCTTTGCACTCCCTCCAAGAAAGCAAAATTGGACTGATTGCGCAACTTTCCCTATCAGGACCGCCTTGCAATGCGTTTGGAACTGACTTTGAGAACCTTACCATTCAGGTCACATATGAGACTGATTCACGGTACATCCTTATTCAACTCTTCATCGTGGATACATCTAACTACCAGTATCCAAGTCTGCGTGTGCGCATCGCAGACAGCGGAAACAAACAGTTCACCATCCCAGAATCCATTATTGCTCGTCCACCTCCTCCAACGACCTCGTTCACTCAGTCGTCTGATTTGGTGTTTAATTACGAATCATCTCCGTTCTCGTTCTGGATCACTCGCCGATCTAATCCTGACGCAATCCCTCTTTTCGATACACGGCTTTCTTCGCTCCCCGAAACACCATTGGCGCCTGTCATCACTGATGATACTTCAACAGCTTTGGATGGGTTCCCACTTGTGTTTGAAGATCAATACCTTCAAGTAAGTAAGTCTTTTTTTTGAAATAGTTCATCACCATTGAACTTTGTTTAGCTGACTTCTTCGTTACCACTGAATACCAATATCTACGGACTGGGCGAGGTCATCGCAAGCTCAGGCTTTAGACGGAATGTGGCTTCCAATGGAGGGTCCATCCAAACCCTTTGGGCTCGCGATATCGCCGACCCAGTCGATCAGAATATGTTAGGTTTCCCCGCGACTTTCTGACCACCGATTCCTGAATTCGTTTTGATTCAGGTATGGGAATCATCCCATCTATCTCGAGCATAGGTTCAATGAGACCACGAACGAAGCGCAAAGCCACGGTGTCTTTTTGTTCAGGTGCTGAGTCTTCGTTCTATTGTTCCTTCATCTTCTAATTCTGCTTGGTCCATTTTGCCTCATGAATTCTGCCTCATGAAGTTCGTCCGGAGCCGATATCTTGCTTTTGACTCCTCCGGGCGCTTCACAGTCCCTTATTCAATATCGAATGCTAGGAGGAGTGCTCGACTTTTACTTCTTTTCTGGCCCTAGTCCTCATGCGGTCATTGAACAATACGGCGCTCTCGTTGGACTACCGAGCTGGATTCCCTCGTGGGCTTTCGGTTTCCACCTTTGCAGGTCAGCTTCAATTTTAATTTTGAACCAAGTCTGAAAGAGAAGTCGTCTCACCGATTTGCTTCAGGTGGGGCTATATATCACTCAACGAAACAATGCAACAAGTTCAAGCAATGAGAGCCGCCGAAATTCCTCTAGAAGGTGAATGATCACTTTTCATCGATGATAGAATTCTGTTCAAAGTATTGCAGTGATGTGGAATGATATCGACTTATATCATGCTTTCCGTGACTTTACATCTGATCCTGTCAGCTTTCCTGGGGACGAAATGCGGGCTTTCATTCAGGAGTTGGTACGTATCAGATTATCATGATTAACTTAGGAATTGCTGACCCACGGTCGTCTCCTTCAGGCCTCCAATAATCAACACTGTAGGCTGTACAGTGTGGCTTTCTCTATGGCGTTTCCTGATTGAACTTCGCTCGCTCATTTCAGATATCCCTATACTTGACGCTGCGATTCCTCATCCCACCAATGTCACCGACGTCGTATGTGTCACTTCAACTCTCATCCATTCCTGTGAACTTCATGTGTTGCATAGTATGATCCGTACATCCGGGGACATGAAATGTGGGACTATCATTCGTCTCTTCACGAGTATCTGTCACTCAACACCATTGTGCAGGGGTACTTTCATCAAGAATCCAGATGGTTCCGAGTACATTGGCAAAGTCTGGCCAGGATACACCGTTAGTGATATCTTCCGTTATTACCTAAAGGATATACTGATACAAAAAATCTAGGTCTTTCCGGATTGGTTCGCGAGTAGTACGCAGGGATGGTGGACTGAGTCGCTGAAGAACTGGAGCGACGGCGGTGTAGAATATTCCGGCATCTGGCTAGACATGAACGAGATCAGTTCTTTTTGCCAGGGATCTTGGTACGTAGTTTGCCTTTTCGCCAACGTACTTCCTTTTATATCCGATTGACTGTATATTCTTTCGCTAGTGGAACGGGTGCCGATTTAAGCAACACTTCGGTGCCTTTCTTGCTCCCGGGAGATACAGGAGCTCCTGTCATCGACTATCCGGAATGGTACGTTTACTCATTCTTATTATACCAATGGTACTCCTAACCTTATCCGTTGTAGTTATGACGCCTTGGTTTTCGGCCCCAGCGGTAATGTCACCATAAACGGAACGTTGACGTGCACGAGCAACAGCACTCTTTCTACCTTAGCGAAAAGAGGTGTAGGAGCAGGAGCGGAAAAAGGAGTTAACCTCAATACCCCTCCGTATGCGATTCATAATGGTACTTGATCTTCTTAGCATTCATCCCGTCGAATCATAAACAAAGCCTAAAACGCTTATTCAAGGCGCCGGCGATTTATCCATTAACACCCTTGCGACTAACGCTACCCATGCCGGGGGTTTCGTGGAGTTGGATGTACACAACATGTGGGGCATGATGGAGGAGAAAGCAACCCATCTAGCCCTTCAACAACTTCAACCAGGCAAACGACCTGTCATCATCGCACGTTCTACGTTCCCATCTTCTGGCAAATGGTCCGGTCATTGGGTAAGGTTTTCGAAAAATCGTAGTCCAATCTTGCCCTCTCTTCTGACAAGTATGCGCAGCTTGGTGATAATTTCTCGAAGTGCGTAGATTGTTCAGCGTCAATCCCAAAAATCAACGTCTTTCTTCAGATGGGAATACCTCTATTATAATATTCAAGGCATCCTCCAGTTCCAGATATTCCAGATCCCATTCGTTGGGGCGGACACTTGCGGGTTTAGTAAGTGCATCTGAATTATGTTCGACGTGAAGTAGGTCTGATAAACCATGTAGATGGTAACACTGACGAGGAATTATGTAACCGGTGGATGCAACTATCTGCTTTCGTCCCATTCTATCGTAATCACAACGAGCGAGGTGCACTGTCCCAGGAGCCTTATCGGTGGAATAGTGTAGCAGATGCCTCTCGTACCGCCATTGCCACTCGATATACTTTGCTCCCATACTGGGTGAGCCAGTCGTTTATAGGCTCGTATCCAATTCTGATTGTCTGTTAGACTACTCTCTTTGCCAATGCCTCCTTACGTGGGACTCCGCCAGTTCGAGCACTCTGGTACGAGTTCCCTACAGAGCCTGAACTCTTCGCCGTAGACAAGCAGTTCCTGGTTGGTGGAGATATATTGGTAACGCCAGTGCTGACTCCGAACGTCTCCACTGTGGAGGGTACGTCTTTATGCCTCTTGCTTGGCTCGGTAGGATGCTTATAGTCTTTTCCCAGGTCATTTTCCTGGTCGTGGCCAGGTCACCTGGAGAGACTTCTATACGCACGCAGCGGTCAACGCGTCGAACGGCACTGCAACCCTTTCTGCTCCTCTTGGTCACATCAACGTTCATATTCGCGGCGGCTCCGCTCTCCTCTTGCACGCGATGCCTGGATACACTACCACCGAAACGAGGACAGGACCTTTCTCTCTCCTGGTGTCACTTGAATCGACTGAGCATGCATTTGGTACAGCCTACATCGATGACGGGATCACCAACCCACCCAGTGAAAGCCGAGATATAACGTTCTCGGCGACTACGAACCAACTTCATATCTCAAGTGATGGAAATTTCACTGTTGAGCAGACGTTGCAGCAAATAACGATTTTAGGAGTCAACGAGAAGCCCGTCAAGGTTTCCGTGAGCGGAGAGAACATCGAAAATTGGCAGTTTATGTCCGGACTTCAGAAGCTAGTCATCTCTAATGTATCCATTGACTTGAACAGCGCACAAACTATATCTTGGTAGACTCAATCTGTAACATCATCCGTTCACAACACACAATGAACTGATCATATTTGGTATAAGGTATAACACAGTCCGAGAGTTCGACAATAAACGAAGGGCGCTAAGAAAAGAAGGTCAATTTAGTGAAGCATGAAAATGCAAAAAAAGATGTTCAGTTGGTTTGAACCCTGCTGGACTGTCAGACAGATCCATATAGCATGGGACAAGCGTAAAACTTACTGAATGAACCATTGCTGGTCTTCAGCGATACAGTTTCCCCCATGGGCATTCTGAGTTGACTGGCAGTTAGGCGCGATCTGGATGATGAATTTTAGTACTGTTCTGAATTTCTGATCATAAAATTGCTCATACATAGTCAACGATAGAGGCCTGAAAAATATACATCAGAAACAGGTGAGATGCCAATTGCTTAATTCAGCTCACCCAGTCGCTGTAGCAATAGCTCTGCTCGACAGGATCCTGATTTACATAGAAGGTCTCGCAGGTTGAGTAGGTTAAAACCACGGTGTTGTTGGTCTAAAGTTTTGGGTGAGCTCATGGATATCACGACGGTAAAAAAACCGCTCACGCCAGTACCGATATAGAACGTATCGTCTTAGGATAGGTGATCAGCAGATGATCTCTCAGTAGTTGGTTTACAACTATACTCACTAACGTTCTGGCTGTAGAACCTCATTGCATCTGCAATGACGGTGCAGTCATTGGGGTCAGGCCCTCCACCACTAGGAGTGAAGCAATTGGTTTCGCCTAAGATTCAGTATTTAGAGTCATCAAGGTAAACGGAGAACATAAAGGCTGACAGGTGGCTCCGCAAACATCGAGAGCGGTACCATTGTCTTGACGTGCGCTAAGAGTGGGTACCGTGTTCTCGGGGCAGTAGACCTGGGCAAGCTTGACATTGTTTTCTGCGCCGATGAAGGTTTCAGAGACCGTGACTTGACCAGGGCATACTATCTGTTCTAAGAGACATCATTGATTCAGTATCGAATTGAAAGGATTCCTGGAGTCATCCAAACCTCGCTTTGTGACAGCAGGGGTTGCCTTCACAAAGAGGAGCGAAGCAGAAGCAAAAACAATGTTGGAAACCTTCATGGGATCTGAGGAGAATGAGAACTTGGGGGTGCACTGATTGGCTTCAGCTTATATATCGTTGGGATCAGAAAGAGCAAAAGCCGACACTGATTTATTTGGGACCTCCTGAGCCGTCAAGATGTATCACGAAATACAATGCGGGAAGTGCGGGGGGAGCTGCCCGTTTCATATCTGTTTCTACAGGAAAGTTCGTAGCGTATACTACCTGCTTACGGTATTTTGAATTCAACTGAAATAGACAAGTCAACTGAGCTGAACGGGTTCAACAGCCCGTAGAAACCATTTGTAGATTGAAGTCGAAAGGTCATTCCACTTCATCATTTAACTGTCAACTTTTTCAGCCCGAGGCTGCCCCGATGAATGTGGCTCTTCAATTGAGATTCAAGAACAAATATTCCTTACACTAGTGCAGTGTGATTTCAGAAGCGACATAGATACATCGTGACTGCCCAACATTCAAGTTGAGCTCGGGCGACTTCGTGTAAGACTGAACTAGCTCTGAACATTTTTGATTTCGATGATATTTACTACTCGTATTATACATTTATTGAGAACGTGATGACACTACAGATTGATAATGGCAATATAATATTGAAAGTGTGTATCGACAGTATGGTCATTCACGTTGAAGGATGTTTTGTCTCAGTGAGTCTGATTAATAAATAGAAGCATATAGGTCGTGGAGAGCAGGGGAGAGCAACTAGAGAAAGACCAAGGCATTGATCACCTATAGTATTCTACTCACTATTTATGAGCTTCAATACACACAGGCAATGGATTGAACTCACCTTCGTCACTTAGATCGGTCAGAGGACTATCTAAGTCCATGCCTTCGGTAGAGATTTGAAACTCGGGTTGGATATTGGTTGTTACGGAAAGATTGCTGTGAGAAGATTTACTCCCTGAGATGAATTCAGCGTCGAATTGCCTGTCAGGAAGTGCAGAAAGATGATCGATAGGAACTCCCGCAATAGCATCAGTGTCGAATTTCTCGTGGCTCGTCGATGTATGCAATTCCGTGAGAGCTTCGATGGTATAGCCTTCTGGCATTTTATGGCTTCCACTAGCGCTTTTATCCGTCTGCTTCATATTGGGATTTGAAGGAGGGTCCACATCCATAACCGCTTCGGCCCCATTAGGATTCAAGAAATTTACTGCCGATTCCGAGTCCATTTCTGTTGCAACTTCTCTGTCCATCGCATACGAAGAAACCCGAGCGGATTGAGCGTTCATTTCTGAGTCGTCCACAATATCGACCTCTATCCCTTCAACCTCATCATTTACATAGAATTGTTCTTCAGCTTCGAGATTATGAACGAAACAAGTCTTGCCGGCTTCATCTTTACTTAAAGCCTGAACATCCATATCATCTTCCAGGTCGCTGATATCGTGAACTGTGATTCCTTGAGCGTTCCCAGTCTCGCTCCAGTCTGCATCCGAAGCATTGTCGAAAAGCGAGACGTCGACAGAATTACTAGCGGATATCGTTTTGGCCAGAAATCCAATTTCATCGGCATTAATAGGACGAGAGACGCTGTCGCCTGCTCTGAGTTCGAGAGGCGAAGTAGAGATGAGTGTTGGAGGAGGAGGAGGATTCCCAACGTAGTGAACCCTCTTCCTCTTTTGACTTGCTCTGAGATTTGCCTCCAGCGACGCATCATCAGCGGCCAATCCAGCATTGATATCCCTGTCATCCTTTGATTCCCCTAAAAAGTGAGTTTTAAGCCTTCCCAGTCCCCACTCAGGCTGGACGTTTCCTATAAAAACTCTGGATCTTGGTGGGAGCGGCCGGGCAAAGATGACGTTGTCGTTTTCGAACGAAGTCACATACGCTTTGGCGATAGCCTCGCCTGAGAAATTGTAGACCGTGCCCCAATACACCAAAGGCTGCGAAACCTGAGTGTCGATAATCAAGGGTGGGTGTTTGGCTATAGTTTTCAAACCAGATTGGCTAGGATTGGGCATGAACGTTGTTGGCCTTGAAAGACCTTTTAACGAAATGTAAGTTTCTCCCCGTTTACGACAGCAGACATCGCAGCTGCAAATGCCGTTGCAACGGAAACAAAGAAAGTCTTCTCGTGTAGAGTCGAATGAAAAGTTGGAATAGCTAGAGGATGTTCAACGTGAGGACAAGAGATCGGACAAGGTAAGAACACACCGAGAAGTGATACATCTTATACAATATTTAGTGTGGCACCCTTGCAATGCGCATTTCATGAATAATCTGAACGATCTCCCTCGGCATTGATGGCAATAATACTCCAACATACCCTCTGGCCAATTAGTTCTCTTCGACGATACGAAGGCCATCGGAGATTCCGTGTCTGTCTTATCATTGATTCTGTCTCTTAATTCCTTTCTTCCTGCACCGTTCTTCAATTTAGAGTGATTGACTACGTCGGTGAGAGTTCTGGATTCATCTTCTTCCAGCTCCTCCTCCAGGTTTAACTCAACCCTCCTTGCTGTCTCCCTTTTTAGTCTTCTTTCCGTGACAGTCATGAGTTTGGAAGTTTCACAGAGATCAGTTTTACTTCCCAAAACTGGATTTGGAGCAGGTGTAGATCTTGATGCTCGCGCCGTGTTCTGAGAGGGACGTTTGGGTTTGTGAGAGATATAGATTTCCCCGCGTTTACGACAACACTGATCGCAACGGCAGATGCCAATGCAGCGGAAACAGACAAAATCTTTTCGAGTCTTATCAAACGCGAGGAGGTCGCCATAACTGCAAGATGTGTGGTAGTTGAGCTCAGATGAGGAAAGCGAGAAGAGAAGATGCGCACCGTTTGGTGATACATTTGACACAGTATTTGAGACTACAGTTCGAGCAACTCATACGTAATTTAGAGGACTTCGTGCGGCAATGATGGCAGAGGCGTACACGTCCTTTCTTCTTCTCTTTGCCCTGCGCTTTTTGACGCTGAGCCTGTTTGGCTGTTGTTGAATCGTCTCCAACAGATTCGAGCACCACAGACCAATCCGCATCTGGGCGCATAGCCTGTCGCAAACGATGGATGTACAAAGTGTCACTATCACCCTCCTGCTTGGAAAGATTTGCACTCGTAATCATTGGGGGCATGGAACGGTTCGAGCCAGGAATCATGGAAGCTGAGGGGGAAGACTGCCGGGGTGTCTGAATTCTAGGCGCATCGTCCGTCTGCGATTCAGATCCGCTGACGATGGAAACAACATCAGCGTCAGGATTGATCACCGACTTAAGTTTTTGTTGCAATGGTCCATCCGAGGCAGTAGGAGGAACCGGAACAATGGAAGAAACAGGAGGGGAAGCACTAGCATAAGTAGGAATGTCGATGCCGACACCGTCATCGCTTTCGGTGTTTGAATCTGAGTTATCCTCCAATACGAGGCTCAACGCGTTGTTTCCGGGAACCGGCGGAGGGGGGAAATCACGTTGGACTACGGATGAGGTGGTGTTAAACCGAGTACTTGGGTTGTATCGTTTTGAAGCTTTCGGAAGAACACTGATAACTCTTTGTTTGCCTCGAGATGGAAGGGTATCTCCAGAGTAATAGGCCTCTTTCGACGAGTCAGGCATGGCGAAGACGAGCGATGGTTGTAAACTTTCCACTTGCGAGCGAGTATCCTCCGAAAACAGAACTGAAGGATTGATGGTCGTTGTGCTGTTTGCGAGCTCGCCAAATGTGAGGGAGTAGTCCAATATGTGGTCGTGAAACCCAGGAAGCGTTCTAGAACTAGGGCTAGAACCAGAGAAGAGACCAGGCTCAATATTGGAGTTGACACCGCCGATAGCTCCGTCGTCACCCGCTCCCGCACTTAGGCCAGGAATTAACCACTCTGTAACATCATCCTCGGCGTTGTCGCCGATTGCTTCTTGACCAGCACCAGGTTCTGGCACATACCCAGGCTCGAGGTTCGGCGACTCCGAGACAATAGTGACTTCTGTCATTGTACTTTCTGAGAATCCGTTTTGCTGAGGTGTTGGAAGAGAACAACATCAGTAACCGATGCAAAGTGAGAAATGTTAATCAACGAAGTGAGGAATATCGAAAACATACCTGACTCACACGTTGCTGTCCCTCCAAGGTTTCGATGATAGGTTTTACTTTATCCTTCTGTAACTCCCAAAGCTTCTCGACAGCCCAATTCGGGTCATCCCAAGGCGAACTCGAATCAAGATCACCTCCCTGTCCAGCCGTGAGATCTTCTTCTCCTACTCTATATCTTGTGTCAATCCTGTCGGATAGACGATGGTTCACGACTGCAGTTGGGGCAGGGAAAATCTGGGTCTGTGTAGCAGTCATCCAAGGAGCGTGAACACTAATATTGTGACGATGGTAATGAGGCAGGTGGTAAGCGTGTGGGTTATGGTCCCAGGTTGGAATTAAATTCGATGGTGCAGCCACAGGCTGAGCAGTGAAACGTCCTGACACTGTGGTCTCAAGAATGTCACCAGTGTCCAAAATACCTCCTGATCTCACTGTAGACGAGGGATGCTGGTGTTGGGTCGTACTAAACGTAGCAGGTATCGTGGAAGCGCGGGGATTCACTGAACGACCACGTTTAGCATGTGGCTTCGTTGCGGAATCTTGAGAAGCCTTTCGTTTTCCTAGCGCTTTCTCTGATGGTCCAGAAATACGGTGCTGGGAATAGCTCTTTTGAAGGGTTTGTGCCGACAACGACGAGGATGAGCATGACGGAGTTGGGATTGATAACGAGAAAGAGGTAGGTGCAATAATGACTGTGAAGGATGATTGGGAATGTGAAGAGGATGGCGTGGTATGGGTTTCAGAAGATGTACTGGCGGAGCTCGTTGAGGAATTAGAAGATTCCTTCTCGATCTTGAGACTTTTGAGCGGAGAGAAGCTCGATGATCCTGCATCTTCTGATGAGCGGCGAAGCGATTGAACAGGATGAGCTGGTGCGATACGGGGAATCCCAGGTTTTTGCGTTTTCGGTTTCGGAGTCGATCGTGATGCTGGTAAAACAAGTGGTGGAGGCACCTCGGGGGCCATAGAAGGACTAGGAATAGAGACGGATAATTGAGCAGAAGAACACGAGGTGATTGCTTGGTTTTGGTGAATCTCGGGCAAGTCCCGATTCAAAAATTTATCTTTATCGTCTGTCTGATCACCGTCTCTGTGTGGCTCTTCATCCGAATGACGAGCAATCCAAAGTGCAGCCCTTGTCTCAGCAGCGATAATAGATAAAAGCATACACTCTGCCCAACCTGGGTTCTCATTCGCAGCCGATGCCGCTCCTTCTTTCCCCTTACAGTCCCTCATACCAATGCCAAAACCAATGCTACAACCATTCAAACCAGCAGGTAGACCTCGCTTTGCCCCAGGTCCGACCTTTCGATTATTCTCCGTTTCTATATGACGCGTATTGGACTTTACCACCAGTGATCTATGAGGTTCACGGTCTTTCCCTTTAGAAGCGGTTGAAGGAGATATACGAATGCCTTTGTACGACCCCCGCGCAGCTTTCGACCAACCCAGACCAGAGTAATCCCCATGCGTGCCAACGTAGAGCAAAATGTAATCGTCTTTTGTGCTTTCCTTGGTTGGTATGATATCACCTGGGCGATATGAATGCAGTGATTTTTTGGTCGTCATATTTTGTTTGGTAATCATAGAAGTAGAACCGGTGCCATGAGATGAGATTGAAGTACTGGATGCACTCAACTTCAGCTTTTTGGAAGAAGGCTGGCGAGCGCCATCGAGGATTTCTCTTTTAGCTTTACGCGGCATAGAAGACAATGAGCGTCGAACATCGGCCATAGACTCGAGATAGTCATCTTCTGCGTTATGCGATGTGGAAGCGTTCAAAGCATCTTCGAGATTTGTGTACATCTGCTCTCTCGATGCCGATGAAGAATATTGCGCAGAAACAGAAGAGGCAAGAACGTGAGTTTTCGGTCTCGATTTTGATTTTAGGCTCGTTTGAGCATACGTCCTGGATGATGGCGGTGACGGCAAGTCTTTGAACAAGATAGATGGAGAGCTGTATCTTGTGATCTGATCCAAGATTCTGGGATGTGGCTTGAAGTAATGTGCAAAAGTGAACTCCTTAGGCAGAAGTGGCCTGGAGACATGGGAGAGGAATATATTTGTGCCCGTTCCCTGGCCGTGATAGGAGTTGGGATCAAAATCCTCTTCGCTCTTTTCCTGCTTCTTTCCCATCGACTGGGGTTGCTGTTGTAAAGGCGAAAGCGATCTCGTTGTTGATTGAGGAGAGGGAGTTGCACCAAAAAGAGAAATAGTATCCAGCGCAGGAGGTGTGCGAAGAGATGAGTTTTCTTGAAGGGGTGTGAATATACTGCTGATATTTGTCGCTTTCGTAGAAGCCTAGATATAAGAATAATGATTCAACGGGAAAGAGAGGTCATCTCCGTCACAAAGCTCACCAGCGAGTCGGAATCACACTCTCTAGAATTTTTTACTACGTTTGTGTGATTCTTACTGGCTGTATCGTTGACCTTGGCAGAGGAGCGGCATATCAGCAGAAGAGCTGAAATTGCAGTAATTAATATCATACTTGAAGACTTGTACCCTCTTGTGATGCGATAGACTGCTCAGACGATATCGATCTCACCCCATTCCGACTCTGCAGAGCCAATGGCTGTTTCAGAGAACCTGAACCATCCTCCAGCGAAATATTTTCCTCATTCTGTATGCGTACTGCGGGTAGTTTTGTTGTGGAAAGCGTATTGTATTGGTATCTTGCTTGAAATAGACCTTGGCCACCATCCCAGTTACTAAGGCTACCACTGGAGGATGGCATTCCCAGCATGTGAAGTGCGAGCCAATAATGCACTGGCGTGCTGGCTTGATAGTTGAACGAGTAACAGTCAACGGGTATTCAGGTTAAAATGGCAGCGCGTATCAAAATCCCCACAGTCTGATGACTCCTGGGCGCTTAAAATCCCCCTCAAGGAACGGTATTCATTCCAACTAGGTACGGTACTATAGTTAGCCAACTTGTGCTGGATCCGGGATATGCTGAATTTTGACAAATTGCTGAATTCACACTGACCTCGGTATCAGGTGCCCTCTAAGATTATTTTGTAGATTGCTTAGATAGTATTGATTAATGTGAGATACTGTATTGGACCAGTATCCGATATAAAAGTCTGCAATAAAATCGATAGTGCAGAAGTCCAGTCCAAAAAGCCATCAAGTCTCCAGGAACGTTGGATAAATGTATAAAGAGTCTTGAATTGAGCTGCTCCATTGCAAAGATGTGCAGAGCAGTGGTAGAATCCAAGTTCTGCAAGCAAAATGAGAAGAACTGCTCCCTCGAGAATCAAAACACCGAAAGAGAGAGCCCCGGTGTGACAAACCTTGGTGCCGTGATTTCGGCACTGCAAGCAAGCCGGCAGCAAGTTTGTTCCTTGCCAATCACGTGTATTGCCTCCTTGTTCCCGTTCCGCTTTTGGTTAACATATGTTGAATATCTCATTGGACAGATATATCCATAATGTCATCTAATATACTGCCGCTGTACTGTAAGAGCACGTCCTTCAATCCTCTGTCTTTGCAGTACACATTCCCGTGTTCTGCCGGCAAGCGCATCAATCAACGTGATGTGACAGATGTGTGACTGCTGCGATCAAAATGCAGCATATCCTGGTTTTTGCTCGGGCAACGCCCGGCGCAACGAGAAAAATCGTTAAAAATCTAAAGACTTAGATTTGGGGGTTTTGAATGATTTAGAATTGATTGCTCTACTCAGATTTTTGAAAAATTCAGTGACTATTCCGCAATAAGATGTTCAGCACAAGTTGGCTAACTATAGTATGTTTAGGCTTCCATTCAGCTAGAAATCGGCAGGAAATCCGGGCTTTTGGCATTGACATAGCTAATGAAGGTATGAGCACAGAAGCTGTGATCTTTCACCGCTAACCACAGTCCGACTTCAGAAGTGCTGTGAAGCTTCAACCTTTGAACTTAATTGAGGTCAGGCCCGATCTTATTTTCTACATAAAAGAACTTAGGCTGTGATTAGTAAGGCTGAATCAAGTAGATGATGGCTCTCACAATCCAGAACACTCAATCTCTGTCAATTGGTAACCAACTAGACAATTCCGAGATAAGATATCCAGAGGCGATTATGCCAGACCAAAGTTATTAATAATACATAACTTCTGCTCCTGGCACCCATCACATCATCCGCAGCTATAGAATTTCAGTTGTTTCTTTGGCATATAATCACTGCACTTTTATAATGCTGAGAGATCACTTTTGTCTGTTATGATCATGCACAGATCATAGGGAATAAGGTTGGATCATGGACTATAAGTGTTATGATCATGCATGGTCATAGGGATAAGTGTGGATCGTGGACTATAAGTCCGCGGGGTAAAAGACCGAACACCGAGATGAATCCCGGTGAGGGTTGGGTAAACCTACGGAGAGGTCATCGGACGTTGACGCTACTATTAATAGCGTCCCCGACACGCTGCTGTCTGAAAGCAAAGTTGAGGGTAATTCCAATCGCGGGAGAAACTCACGTGATTGTACTTAGAGTGAGGTTGAGATTGAACTCTATTTGATACACTATCGAAGTGCGCTATCAAAGTCGATATTTAAACTAAGGACCAGCTATTCTACTCTTGTAGCTTTATACTGTAGTCGCTACCTAAGGGTCGCTAAGCAATAGTATCCTAGAATAGTATGGTCGAACATGTGGAACATAAAAGGGGTAAGTATAAAGGGAATGATATAAAAGGATATATAAAGAATTGGTTAAGGTGTGAGGGATATAAACTTGAAGTATAAAAGATCGCGGAGATACACTCCACGACGGAAGAAAATAGTAAAGTCAAATACCGGGGAATGATTGTCGGGCCCGCAGGAGTTGAACTTGGCATGGTCGTAACAATAAGTTCACGGGGAAAAGACCGAACACCTGGATAAATCCCAGTGAGGGTAAGTCAATCCTAGGAGAGGTAGTTGGATGTTGACACTACTATTAATAGCATCCCCAACACACTGCTGTCTGAAAGGAACTGTGAGGGTAATTCCAATCACGGGAGAAACTCATGTGATTGTACTGAAGGTGAAGTTGAGAATGAAATCTATTTGTATTTGAGATCACTACATTATCAAAGTGCACTATCAAAGTCAATGTTTAAACTAAGGACCAACTATTCTACTCTCATGGCTTTATACTGTAGATGCTCCCTAAGGGTTGCATAATGATAGTATCCTAGAATAGTATAGTCAAACATGAGGGGAAATATAAGGGGTAAGTACAAAGGAAAGGATATAAAAGGATATATAAGGGTTTGGCTAATAGTGGGGAAGGTAAACAAAAATGTAAAAGAATTGCAAAGATATTCTCCGCGGCAGAACAGGCAGAATGAAGTCAAATGCTGGAAGATGATTGCAAGGGCCGCAATGGTTGGACTTTGAATGGATGTAACAGTGCCCCCCAATTAGGATTGAGCCCTCGAGATTCTATACAATAGTATAATGTGAAACATCAGAAGCATGGGGATCAAAGTTGAAAATTGTGATGTGATGTGAAAACTTCCAGGCATGTGAAGGTAGGTGATGGAAGATTGGTGAAAATTTCAAGTCAAGCCAACCTTCAAGTGACAAGGGATATAAAACAGGGTGTTTCTGTTATAGTCATGCAACCGGAGAGGATGAGTGCAAGGCTCCGAGGCTCCGTGCAAAGCTCCAAAGCATGGGAACTGTGGTTGGCTACACGGTCCTTCGGAAGTGTGATGGGACTTCAGCGAAGCTATTAGCAATGCTCCCTATACACTATCTGGGTGTCCCAGTGAAGTTTGATTAATTAAGGAGGTTACGGAGGATCGCACTGTCCGTGTGTCTGGTGGATCCGAGATTTATGTGTAATCAAGAAGGAGTAATGTTTAAAAGGGATGTAGTAACTTTTATTTCAAGCTGGGGAACAATTCAAAACAAGTCTACTTAAGTACTAATTCTTGTAGCTAACCAGAGTAATGAAAATAACACATGTAAAAGTGTCAGTTGAAGGAATGTATAGATGTTAACTACAAGTAAAGGACCAACCGCATCCGCTCCGGATTGGATGGTCCGATCCGATCGTGTGGTTAGTTAACAAAAACAAAGTAGAATGTGAATGATAGTGAACTCCCTTGCATGAATATAACAGTAGCTCATCTGGAAGTGCATGGATCTGTTGGATCCATTGGATCCTCTAACTGGAGATACGTAGCCAACAATGAAGTCAAAGCAGTGTGGTTCAATCATCGATTTGATCAGACCATTGCAAGGGTGGTTTTGGCATAGATGTAACAGTATCCCCCTTCTAGGCTTGAGCCCTTGAAAGCCTTTGCCCAAAGTGTATAGAGGTGATTGAGATGGTCATGAAAAGGAGAGTGAAGTTTCAGAGGGTCCAGAAGGGTCCAAAAATGTGTGAGAGGAAAATTGAATATGACTGAGAGTGAAGTTTCGGAAGGTCTGAAAGCATTTGAAAATGTGCAAGAGGAGATTCATGATAGGCATGATTGAGTGGCATAAACAAAGGAGTGTGAGTTTATGAGATGGAAGTAAGAATGTGAACAAGATGAGTAATTGGATCCAATGGCAGCAAGAGGAGATCCGAATATGAAGGTGAGTGAAATTCCGGAAGGAAATTGTCAGAAATTTCTGGAAGGTCCAAGGTGTCTGAAGATGTGCAAGAGAAGATCCAAGTAGAGAGTGAATTGGATGGCAAGAATTTCGGAAACTTGTCGGATATCCCCCTCTTAATCCAGACGTCCCATTAGCTGGTAAAGGCAAAGGGATCTGGGTAAATTAAAGAGGAAAGGATGAAGATGTGGACAAATGTCCGGAGATGGAGAAGGATAGCTGCGGAGACAGAAATCCGAAGGTCCTTCAGTACAAAGTACTGCCAAGATGTTGGTTAACACAAAAGCTTAAGTTACATCTATGCCAAAACCACCCTTGCAATGGTCCGATCAAATCAATGATTGAACCACACTGCTTTGACTTCATTGTTGGCTATGTATCTCCATTTATAGGATCTGATGCATTTGGGAACTAGTTTGCCTTATCTGACCCTTGTGATTGGCCCTTTGTGCTATTACAGTCGCTGAGATCATTTATCCCTTTAAGCCTTTGTGTGTTGAGCATTACTCACACTCAGGTTTGTGCTTGTGCTTGTGCCATTGATCACTTCCCTCCATCACTTCTGCCTATGTCATGACAGGCTTTGGAAGACAGGCCATTTTGTCTTTGATTCAGCTGACCAAGCCGCATTGATATGCCCACTTAAGGGCTTGGGAGTCCCAGTTAGTAGACACTGCGAGAGTGTTGAAGTGGATGTTATAAGTCCGCACATTGTCGGATTCCTTCATCCTCAACATCCCGAGTTTGTTCTTAGCTTCACCTTGTGTGTTGTACATACTGAAATTCTCCTGAAGCTCCTTCACCAATGATGCAAAGGAGGAGGTCCAGGCCGGCATCACCGCAAGGTTTGGATCCAAGATGTCTGGTTCAAACCACTCTTTGGCAGAGCCACCTAGATATGAGAACATATAATTGATCTTCCTTTGATCAGTAAAATATGCAGGGCAGTCAATGAAGACCAGGGATAAAGAAATTAAGAAACTTTTGAGTTTAGGTGATTTAGCACTTATTGTCGTTTGCGAAATAGTTGTCGTAGGTGCTCTCATGCTGTATTTTTCTCAAAATCCCGGTAATACTTATGCGGGTTATATCTCAACGAATACTGAATGGAATTGCTCAATTTTGAGCGCGATAGTCAGCGATTAGCAGTGCGCAGGGCACCCTGTATTTTTATCCATGAAAATTGAACATATTCTTTTGTTCTCTCTTGTACCACTCTTACCTTGTGCACAATCTAGCAATTCATACACATGTTTTATGACCCTCTTTCTTTGACACAAATCTCCTCTTACATGCTCTAGAGGGCATCCAACAATTTCTGGGAGTGCTGTATTTTTTTGGGTGTTGTAATGGTTGAGTTTGTTGGGCCTTATGTGCTTAGTTTGTTCTTGCTCATTCCTCACCTTAATGGGATTGAAAAAAAATGCTGTAGCTTGCAGGAGAGGCAGACCTCCAGCTCGTCATTCTAAAGCCAAAGAAATAGAAGAACAAGAGCCTAATTCTCCTGTCGAAATTGTTCAGGTCACTCCACAGCCCAAACCTAGACTCATTTTCAAGCCAAGGGCGAGTCCTAAAGACATGACAGTCATTCCAGACGATTCTGAAGCAGCAAAATTGTTGATGGAGTTAGGTAGACCATCTGGTGACAAATCTGTACCCACACAGGAGGAGGAGAAAGTCAATGATTACATACTTTGGGAGTTGGACAGATTTCGAGCCAAGGGTTATGTATTAGTTTTCATTCAACCATACATTAGCACTGAATCTAACTTATAGGTGTCAGTAGAGCATTGGCAGGAAGCAAATCACCTACACCTTCCTTGCAGGATCACCAAAAAGAGTTTTTGTTTGATGGCAAAGACTCCACTCACTCTGACTCGGACTCTGATGAACCTGAAGCATTGGAAATCACTTATGAAGTTGAGAAGGATGGCCTTGTGCATGACTTCTCAGTCATGAATACAGCTTCATTCAGTAATTTTCTCTGCACAGCAGCTTGTATGCTTGGTGTTTTCATTACTCATCTTGGATCCCTTGGTTACATCCCCTCCTTCCTTCCAAAAAATCCGAAGCCTCTTCCGAGGGCCTTGAATAGTGATGATGCATATGAGAAAATGCTTGAAAAGATTGAAGAATATGTTTTGACAGCTAAGAGTAGAAACAAGGGCAAAGGCATGGTGAAGGCATTTTCCATCTGACTTGTGGATAGCTCTGGGAGTGGTGATATGAAGAAGGATAAGAACGAGAAGAAGGTACCAATATTTTTGACCTTGTGAGATGGTGTTAAGACTGTGCCGGTGAGGTTCCGTCAAGTCTTAGAAGGTAAAAGACAAATCGAAATGATCCGAGAGTAATCGGGATGAATCGAGACTATGGTTTATAACCAAAGTCTCAAGAGATGTAATCGAAGATGATCGGTCAGCTCGATTGCAACGGAAGATGATAATAATGAACTAGAACCTTGACACTACTTTCGGTAGTGCCCCCGCTTTGTCATACGGTTTGGTGAATGTTCAGAGTGACGAGTAACAGTGTAAAGACGTCCGGATAACGATCGGTTATAATGCGATCGTTAGACGATTAGAAGGAAGAGTTCCGGACGGAGTTCAGCAGCAATCTAAGTTGATATTTAAACTGAGGAACTATGTACAAGATACTACAGCTTATATACCTGTATTCCTAATTGTTAAATCTATAACAATAAGAGCTGTAAGTAAAAAACAATAACTAATATAATCCGACGTCATCAATATAAAATAAAAAGATAATAAAGTCGGAGCACTTAGCATTCGATAACCGAATGCCTCGTACGACTCGATCGAAGCAATCGACCTCGGAAGTAAATATGAATGTTACCAAGTCCCTGTCCGAAGCCGGAAGCTATATACGGAAGTCCGGAGGCATAACCGTAACAGTATCCCCCTGTTAGGCTTTTGCCCTCGAAAGCCTCGTACGAAGACCCTGGAGTTGATCCGATCAAGTGTGCTAAATTCGAACTGTGACTTGTTGAAATGTGAAGAATCGAGATCGACCGATCAATCACGTAAATGATGGCGCAGTATATGAACCAAGCGAGAAAAATTTTAAGTCCCCACTTTTCTCTCTCTCCTACCATCATGTCTTCCAACAACTCTCGTTCCAATAGCCCGTCCAACGAAGAAGAAAAGGCGGAGCTACTGCTCATCCAGAAGAAGAAGGAGGAGAGGGAGGAGAGGGCTAGAAGGGAAGCCGAACAAAGAAAGGCAGAGGAGGAGGCCGAGGCTCAATTGGCGGAAATTCGTCAAAAGAAAGAAGAGAAGAAAAGAGAAGCAGAAGAGAAGAAGAAGAAGGAAGAGTTGGAACGTCGAAAAGCAGAAGAAGAGGCGAAGGCTGCCGAGGCAGCGAAGAAAGCAGCCGAGAAGGCTAAGAAAGAAGAAGAAAAAAGGAAAGTCGAAGAGGAATCGAGGTTGGCCGAAGTTGCAAAGAGGACGGCCGAAGAGAATCGAAAGAAGTTAGAGATGGATAAGAGGATGGAAACGGCGGCACTTGTTCGGGCGCAAATCGAAAGGAAGAAAAAGGAGCAGCAGTTAAACTCAGTGAGTAACCGATTCTTTTCTTCCTTCCAACCGCTTATTTCGATTACAGCCGGTCAGCGAAACCTCGACGGTGGTGGTTGGAAAAAAGCGAAAGAGGGTTACAATGGTGGTGAGTGATTTTACTTTTCCATCTTCTCCCATCTAACTTCTTTGTTCTAGGTCGTTCCATCCGGAGATCCCGAAGGCAGCGACCCAAACCCGGGTGATGACGATGACTACATCGAGTCGGATACGGACAATGATGAAGGTCCTGAGGAACCCCCAACTTCACCTCTGAAGCAATCGCGGTGCAGTCGATGCATCTTGAAAGCTTTCAAGTGCAAATTGGTAGGACCCGGTTCTGCCTCCTGTAAAGGTTGCAGGAAGGCCAAGGTCCGGTGCTCGTTAGTGCCGGACGATTATCCTCGAAGAAGTAAACGAGTGAAGATGGAGAGTCCGGTTGCCTCAACAAGTAGCCGAACAATCAAGGATCTTCGAATCAACGTCCGAGATCTGAACACCAGGATCAATCTTCAGGAGGAGATGCTTCAGTATCTCATCCTTCGTGTTTGGAAGCTCGAGGAGGAGAAGAAAGAAGAAGAAGAAGAAGAAGAAGAGTCCGAGGAGGATCGGGTCAAACGGACTGGAGATAGGAAAGGGAAAGGTCAAAAGGAATGATTGGCCGTCTTCGATAGCTTTATTTTGGACTTGTATATATGTTGTTTTGTTTTCGCGTACCGATTGCAGTCTGATCGAGGACTTTAAATTTATAATGGACTTTGTATATATAAAATGAAAAGAAAATCATTCGAGAGACATTCGAGAAAAACGTCCGAAATGGACTTAGAAAGAATTTGAGTTTAAATAGGACTGAGATGTCCGAAGATTTCGATCGGTGTCGACCTTCCGGGAAGGGATAAACGCTCAATAAGCTATCATGGTGTTT